>JBAMJV010012570.1:172500-213448 GCA_037951105.1 Echinarachnius parma
TAATAATGATAATGATGATATCAATAATAATAATGATAATAATAATAACGTTAATAGTAACATTGTCCAATTCCTCAAAATCAAATTATAATTCTAGCGGTTCCCTTATACCTTGTTGTATTTGTATTAACAATAAAAGCATGGGACAAGTTTTGGTTTGTCAAATTTCCCTTTCGTTGAAAAGATACATTATATTTACAATTTAAGTGTTCAGATGTTAAATTATCCACTGGACCGCGGAAACCGTGTACAAATTGAATGCAATAAGTTAGTGAATATCACTTTGCATTTTTGCTCAATACTCGGCCATATAACGTCCATTTAACTTGAAATGTTCACACAAGACCCAGTGGACATATCAGATAACAACAATATACATTGTATCAACCACTCATCACTTTTTGCACATGTGAACAAAGTTACTAGATCCCTTTAAATATCAATTATGGGCTTGTAATGCTCATCCCATTTTATATGCAGAAAGTATAATTCTATGTAAATTGCTAAACTCACAGTTTATTTATATATTTCTACATGTACATGTATGTGGCACATTGCAAACATATACGGCGTCAAAACTAATTTCACAGTAATCTTATTACAACATTGTATGTAAAGCTTCTTCAGACATCATAACTGAAAATCCCCTACTTTATCATTTTTTAATTGTTATTACACATCAAAAACCATGTTTTCTATGATAACTATTATATTTCCTCAATAATTCTGCACCTCAATAATTCCGCAGGCAAGTCAATTTTCAAATTTATGATTCTACTTGCGAAACGGGCCAGTACAGAAAACAAGTTAGTGTGGAGGCTTGGCTAACAATTAAAGGAAGAAAAGCACTAATAAATTGTCAAAACATAGGCAGGAAAGCAAACGAATTGGAAGTGCTTGCAATACATACAAGTAGGTGGAAAGACCAAGGAGGTGGAAAGATTGGAAGAAGTAGATTTCAAGGGAATCTCAGATGCAGCAGACCTCCTGGATAGGACTGCTTATATGGCCTAGTTCCACTGTACCTATTTCTCCATCCGTTTCCTATCCGACCACAATGTGGAGAAACGGTCAGTATCTAGCAAATTTTGAATTTCCAAGACGTTTCGTTTTACGCAAAATGGAGCCAAATTAAAAAGTATCCCAACTAGTCCATTCTGAACTTTGTCCGCATCATTTTGTTTCCTGCTAGTACCTCCCGGATGTCAAACGGATAGGAAACGGAAGCAGAAACGGTACAGTGGGACTAGGCAATGATGCTACTGGAACTGGCAACATTCAAATGTCTAATTCATAGAGGTTTCAAACAGCGATCAGAGACTGATATAAGGAAGCACAATAGGAGAGAATCTTTCCTTATCTTTCCTTAACCAGGGAGATTTTCAAGTGTGTTTGTCAGGATGTTTGTCAGAAAGATCTGTACATTTTCAGGTAGCCTCCGGCAGAATCAGGGAGATTTAATTGGCCGCTCTGGGCTACACATGAGTACTAGTGCAAAAAGCTAGAGGAAGAAGACAAATGTCATAGATTGGACTACTTACCCATGTCACTCTTCTGTGCTTCCAGAATTTCCTTGGCCTGTTGTTGCAGGACCTCTGCATTGGGCAGGTCCCTGTAGAAAGGCTTCAGGAGAAGAGGAGAGCCCTGCTCACTGTGCTCTCCTGGAGAGCCTCTGACAACCTCTCCCTCCTCCTTCTCCTTCTCTCTCTCCCCTCTGGAGCTCTTCCGTTGAACAGGCACTTTCCCAGTGGCATTTCTGGTTGCCATGGCGAGATGTTCGGCATTGGGGCCAAGAGAGAGGTTGTTGAGTAAGGCACCACTGTGATGTGACCCGGAGAATCCTGCGGCAGCATCCGGGTCAGTTGCACCTGATGGGGCGTGTATTGCGCCTCTGTGCTTCACCTGAGGAAGCTTCGCACTACCTTCATTGTCATGGGAACCAACGTGCGTATCATGGTCTGTCCGCTGGTGCAGATGAGATTCAACTACCAGGTTATTGCTACAGCTATCATCTTGATTCTCTGGATGCATTCCCCCTTCCTCTGGACAACCCTGCCTGCTCACCGAGTCCGTAAGATCTCTAGACATTGCGTCAAATCCCACGGCTCCTTGTGCACCTATATGTTTAGGAAATCGAGTATCATTCAGTCGCTCCTTTGAGTCTAAATTATCTTCCTTTGGACCGAAGGAAGGAGGGTTGTCAACCTCTGGGCCATTTGCCTTTGAATCTCCTGTCCTCGATTTCCCGCCTCTCCGTCTGTCAAACCAGCCGGAGAGGAACCCAAACCGTTTCTTCTTTGTACCCTCGCCCGATCCTCCTTCCCCGTTATCCCTATGCTGGTCAAACGTCCTGTCTTCAGTTGTCTCAGAGGGGATATTGGCCCCTTCCCTCCTGGACCCAAATTCCGTTGGTTCCAGAAGCTTGGTGACATCTTCCTGTCCTGCCTGGACGCTGTACTGGAGGGGCGTACCCCCATCCAGGTCGAAGGGGACGGGTGACACGCCTATATCCAGAAGAACCTTGGCACAGTTCACATGACCTTTGACAGCAGCCCAGTGTAAAGGTGTTCTGATAATAAAAAAGTATGTACAAAAATATATGAAAAATGCGCAAAGAAAATTGAGCTTTGCTGGGAATTGAACCCGAAATGTCTGGATTATTAGACCAGTGCTCTAATCATTGATCCACAAGGCCTGTTTGATTGTGGTTCTTCTCAAAAACCCCTTTTCAAGGCTTGTGCTGGTCAGAAGCTATATTTCAATAAAATTGTCAGAATAATCACATATTGATAACTACATCAAGTTAGGGCATGGACACACCCAATATCCAGGGCTTGACACTAATTTTATTTATTTATTTATCTATTTATTTTATTTCAATATAATTTACCAGGATAGCACATTTAATAAAGTTGGTCTCCCATGGGGCCCTGGGATTCATGATACAACAAGATTTCATACTAAACATTACAACAAGAGCCCCAGGGGGGCACGACGCTCACCTGAGGTCAATCAATTCACATCTGGCGCATGTTCTCTCTGGCACCCTCAGAAGATATGAAATCAGTTGAAATCATGCCAAAATCTATAATGTGATGTACTATTTAATCAATAACTTTTGATCCCCTGTACCTAACATTATGATTTACCATAATGTTTGGGTGAATCATAAAAAAAGACAGACACATTTCACCAGCCACTGACCACTTCAGCATATTAACCCCACTCACATAGGGACCCTATGGGGCCATTCTGCGATGGCCTGTCATACTTCTGGATCTTGAGAAGAAGATATTTAAAATTAACATATTTTTTACACTTGGTGCCCTCCCCCAGGGCCCCCCTGAGGGCCACGCCCACCATTTTAGCAACTTCGATTCCTCTACCCCTAAGGATGATTCCTGCCATGTTTGGTTGGAATCTAATCATTGGTTCTGGAGAAGAAGATGAAAATGTATATTTCCTATGGTAGGGCCCCCAAAAAAACTGTTACGCCCACAGGGCCCTTGTGGGGCCACCCACAAAAATCTTGTGAACAACTTTCATTCTTCATCAATAGAGGCATCTACATATGAAATATCAGGTCTGTCATACTTCTGGATCTTGAGAAGAAGATGTTTAAAATTTACATATTTTTTACACTTGGTGCCCTCCTCCAGGGCCCCCCTGGGGGCCACGCCCACCATTTTAGCAACTTTGGTTCCTCTACCCCTAAAGATGATTCCTGCCATGTTTGGTTGGAATCTAATCATTGATTCTGGAGAAGAAGATGAAAATGTATATTTCCTATGGTAGGGCCCCCAAAAAAACTGTTACGCCCACAGGGCCCTTATGGGACCACCCACAAAAATCTTGTGAACAACTTTCATTCTTCATCAATAGAGGCATCTAAATATGAAATATCAGGTCTGTCATACTTCTGGATCTTGAGAAGAAGATGTTTAAAATTTACATATTTTTTACATTTGGTGCCCTCCCCCAGGGCCCCCCTGGGGGCCACGCCCACCATTTTAGCAACTTTGGTTCCTCTACCCCTAAATATGATTCCTGCCAAGTTTGGTTGGAATGCGATCATTGGTTCTGGAGAAGAAGATGAAAATGTAAAAAGTTTACGGACGACGGACGACGCACGACGGACGACGCACGACGCACGACGCACGACGGACGACGGACGACGGACGACGGACGACGGACGACGGACGAAAAGCGATCACAATAGCTCACTTGAGCCTTTGGATCAGGTGAGCTAAAAACATTTCAAATAAATTTCTAAAATACTAGTACATGTAAATTGAGCACAAATCACATCTAAAAAACAATATCATGTCAAAGATCATAACACTCACCAGGGGCCATTACAATTTTACTTCAGGCTAGTACATATTTCTGGGAGAAATTAAATGTTTTTGCTAGAGACAATGAATAATTGGGCAACCATTTGTATTACAACAATATTTTGTTTTTTTCCTGGAACAAGGTGTCAGATTGAAGTCTACCTTTCATTATATTTTACCAGTGTAGACCATTCAACAATAAGTTGGTCCCCCATCGGTAGTAATGGGTGACATGTTCATGTATGTGTACATTACAGACAAGTATTTATCAATGTTTTATTGATTCATTTTTGTTAATTTATACACAGTAACAAAAAGCCGTCGATCAGCCAAAAAGCCATTTTTTTATAGAGGCTGTGATACATAAAACTAGACATTAAACTAGTAAGAATTACAATATCTTCATGAAATGTACATGTACATTGTATATAAAGGGAACTGAATGACATACATTTGATTGATGTGATTTGATTAAATACATTCCCACAAGCATTTTACATGTAATAATCACATTTCAATGGTGATTGAATTCATGCCACATGAATGATGATAATTGAACATGTGTCAACTATACTTGAGTGCTGTGCGGGCATGGGCGTCAACAGGCTGGGGACGGGGGGGACATGTCCCCCCCACTTTTGAAAGTGGAGGGGATTGTCCCCCCCACTTTTTTTTCATAAGTGTATACATTATGTATGTTTGATCCATAGATTTCATAGATTTCACTCTGACATACATATATGTGACATTTCTGTCTCAGATATGCACCAAATCGCACAATTTCAAGCCCAAAAGTGCAAAAGCTCCCTACTGTGGGAGGGGGACACCCCCTCCCACACCCTCCCCCGCTCGGTCGCTTCGCTCCCTCGCCCATGTCCCCCCACTTTCGAGAAGCTGTTGACGCCCTTGTGTGCGGGTGTAGTATATAGGGGAGAGGGGGATCTAAAACAACATTAAAGGGATCTAGTAACATTGTCGATATATCCATAAAACTAACTTAAAACTCTAGCAGTTCTCACATACATTGTTGTATTCATATTACCAATACAAGCATGCAGCAGGTTTCGGTTTTCAAAAGTTCTCTTTTGTTAAAAAGATATAAATTTATGATTGAAGTGTTCGGATTTGACATTCTACAATAGACAATTTAAACTGCGTACAAAGTCAGAGCAATGAGTTAACAATTAAATATCACTATGTATTTTTTCGCTCATTACTCGGTCATAAGTTATTCATTTACCATAGGGTGGAATAATTATAGTCCTTGGTGGACAAACAAATGAATGCATTCTTGTATTCTCGTAGTCTATGTATGTGTGTGTGAGTGCGTTTGTAAGGACTGTCAATCGGGGATACACACAAGTTTAAACACCGGCAAAACGGGGATATTCCCGGAAACCGGGCATATCCCTGGTTTCCGAACAGGGGGGTATAGTGCTTAAGGGATCGTCTTAAAGGTATGGTGACAAGAAAACTGCCTCAAAATTGTGTTTTACTGTATCTTAGGTAGATTTTCATGAAGATTAATAATACAAACATATTTTCCTCGTGGGAAAACCCGGTAAAATAAAAAAATCAACTTGTAAATTCACTTTCGGAACCCCCGTAAAAAAACTGAGTCCCGGGCGAACAAAAAATGACGTCATCTTTGTGACGTCACCTGCAGGCAATCGCAGTTTAGCTCGGTCATAGACGTACACGCTGAGTGCAATACTCACGTTGACACAGAGATATTATTTCCATTTGTTTTAATATTTGCAAACATTTGTTCAGGTTTATATCATGGACGATATACACTCAGATGTGTAGCTGCATCCTGCTACAATTCATTTCTTAAAATAGCAATTCTTAAGCATTTTCAGTAAAACCTCAATTTACAAGCAAAAACGAGTTTGTTTTACAAGCAAGTCATAGGCTCTGCATGTAAACAATGCACATTCCTCGGCGTTGCGGTCTGCATGTGATGTCATGAATCGGGTGACACGTGCGCACATTCCCGCTCTGCTATAAATGACTTTTTTTAGGAGCATGGAACGCCGATGCGTAATAAAGCAAAAAAGTTGCATGAAATTTACCTTTTTTCCCCAACTTAAGGATTTCTTTGAAAAAAAAAGTGTGGTATATCAATAAAGGCACATATTTAAAGCTATAAACCTGAATCAAAGCCGGGATTTCCCCCCTCCTTTAAGGGCTGTACTGTATGGTATTATGATTTTTTAAGGATATCCCTTTATATATGCCCGTTTTTTTACATAGTGGGTGTATAAGTGTGTGTGTGTGTATGCAAGTGAATGTGTGTGTATTTTTAAACCCGCAAATTGGGCATATTGCCATGTTTACACACCAGCAAACCGATTGAAGGCTCTTACAAGAATGTGTGCGTGTGTGTGAGGGGGAAGCCTCATGCCTATTAATTGTCTCAAGAGATTTGCTTATGTACGCAAAACTGATAACAAATGGGTGCAAATGTGCTAAAGACGTAATTCTCCTCAGATTATAGGATGTACAAAGAAAATCCAAAGAAGTCTTGTCATTTTGAAAGGCTATGCATTAATCAGTCTTAAGTAATTTGTCTCAAATATTTTCATGTAGATAGATGGCCCACTGTGGCTTTTAACCTCTTCAGGACTGGTCCCAAATTACTCCGGTTGAAGTTATTACCGCCCCTCCCCCCACTCAGGTGGTCATCTGTACCGCATGCGCGTTCCCAATTTTTAGGGAAAAGGGGTATATTTTAGGGGCTCAGTTCGGGAAAAAATCCAAACAAATTGTTGAAATAGGGGGTCTTTTAGCATTTTTTTCCCCAAAATATTTTTAATTAGGGGTAGTTTTCAAATTTAGGGGTAATTTTGCTAGCTTCCCTTCCAAAAACCTGTGATAGGGGGGGGGGGGGGTAATTCTGCTGGCTTTCCTTCCAAAAGCCCATGATAGGGGGGGGGGGGTAATTTTAATGGCTCCCCTTCCAAAAGCCCGTGATAGGGGGTCAAAATCCTAACCCATTTCCATCCTTAAAGGGGGTATCTCTAAGAATCTGGAACAAGCATATGTGTATGGTTGACTGCCCGAGTGTGGGGGCCGGGAGTTATTATTTATTGGGCCAATATTCAAAACAGTATACATGCATGAGTTACAAAATGCAAAATACAAACAATACAAAATCAATAATGAAAGAAGAAAGTGAATGAAAGGGAGAAAAGGGGACAGTTACAAGTGGGCCAGGGCTCACAAAAGTAAAATACTTTACTGTTACCCGGAGATATGCGAGCCCTCTATGGAGAATGCATATTATATACAGCACCAACATCAGATGGCCGGTTTTCAATTGATTTACAAGCGGGCTCCCATAGCGGACAATCGGTTAATTTTCTTACCGCTCGTCGGGATCGAGGGCCTCGAAATCCGTGCTCGGGATCTGCGCAAACTCCAGCAGGATTTCGTGGTGGCCCGCGGCAGCTGCAAGGTGAATGCACGTCTTCCCCGTCGCCTCCACCGAATTGATGAGAGGGGCGCCGCCGCTGTGACACTTGGCCATCACGGAGCTGCACACCAGGCCCCCATTCTATTACAAATCAGAAATGTAAGAGTGAGAAACAAAAATTAGCGATCACAGCTGAAGCCGAGTTAGAATTGCAAAACTTCACAGCTGAATTTTGCCTCCGCCAGTGGGATGAGAGGCTTGCCACTGTTGACACATTAACCCTGTTCCATTCGAGATTCTTCAATCTGTACATTACCGACTAGGGGGTGTATTCTGAACACGATTTTAAGCTCAAATCTATTGTATCTATATGTCACTAATAAGGTTGTTGACGAGTCCCGGGTACCCGGGTCCCGTCGAAAAATGTCGAGTCCCGGGCGCAAAAATCGATACTCGATATCCCGAAAAAAAAGCAAAAAATCGATTTACGAATTTTCTGTATTTTATAAGATGATTTATTGTCATAAATGCGCTGCATTTTTGTCACTTGAATGAACATGTTTCCCAGCGGCGTGACATGCCTATAGCGAAATCAACAATTTGATAAATTTCGGGTACCCGGGACTCGCCCGAAAAATTATCGCGAGTCCCGGGTAGTAAATATACCCGAAATCGACAGCCCTAGTCACTAAAATATTTTAGCCAAATCAGTATTCTGAACTGTACCTAAGGAATAGCGATTTGCTAAAATATATTTCAGTGATGAAGATACAAGATTTTAATTTAAAAGCGTTTTCAGAATACACCCCCAGGTTCCCCATAGGCAACAGATTAGGCTAGACATCCATTCTAAGAATTCATTGATTCAGAAAAGAACACAAATTAATATCACTTGATTTTATCAATGCAAATTCAAAAAAAAGAAGAAAAAAATAGCAATGGCAGATGGGAGAACGGGATACACATTCTAAGAATTGATTGATTAAAGCAAAAAGAAGAATTGGCAATGACACACAAAAAAGGAATACCTTGATACCTCGAAAACATCGATAAGACTGAAAACATAGGGAAAAAAAAGGATGAACTTGATTATATAATGGGAAGAGACAGCCGAGTAAGAATTCTAACGCATCCAAGACAATTTTACTTCCACCGAATCGATGAGAGGTGTGTGTGTGCTGTGAGATTTAGCCATCATGGAACTCCACACCAGACACCGACCAGTCTGAGATTTTTAACAATAAAAATTAAAAGATGGGAAAATTGCTATGACTTTGATGAAAAAATATCCATTCTAAAAATTCACCTAAAAAGAAGATTAAATAGCATGAAAAAATGGGTCAATGTGAAAGAATATAAATTTTTGCGGTACATTACATTTTTTGTATCTTGTGCTGTACTCAGGAAGTACAAATTATTAAACCCACCAAAAAGTCTGATTTTCTGAAATTAAATGCATATTTTGAATGGGTTAAAAACAGACAATGCATGTTCATTTTCATTATAGTGGGCATTGCCAAAGTAAGCATATAGCTCTATTTTCCAATCTCATCACTGGGCACAAATTTAACAACACATACATTTGTTCTTTGTAAAGTACAGTATAAAATATTAAATCGCACAAAACATTTCTTTCACAGTAATATTGGCAAGTAATGGCCGAGACCGAACAGCGAGCCATTCTGAGAATGTATTGATCTGCTATAACACACGAGAGAGAATATATAATGGGCCAGAAGAGAAAAAAGAGAGCAACCACAAATGAAGCATGTTTGAAAATGTTCCCTACTAGATTTTTCAATCCCCATAAAGTCAATAAAGAGCCCACCAGGTTGCCATGGTGAATGGGTTAAATGCCACGGGTTCGCTTTGCCAATAGATCAAGATGGGAAAAAAACACCTGGGGGCGGGGGCCCGATTGCGGACCAGCGACATTTACCATGGTAATTAGCATCATTGGCTCTCACTCATCGATGTCAATATGCTAGAATAACACACAAATCCAAAAAACGTAGCAGAGCACACATATCGCCCTTACTCATTCAACAGCATAGGATAACACAAGCATAACTAGAGATCAGTGGAACTAGGGCTGGTCCTGGGCCACAGACGACCATCAATGCTAGGAATTCATCGATTAAGGGAGGTAAGGCACAGAAAAGGAAATATATGGGTCAAGATATTTGGTAAAGAGGGTAAAGAAAAAGGCAATTGGATTTTCATAGAAAACTTGCCATTTATTGTTTGACCGTTCAAGGCATATAGAAATAAACCAATAATAGAGATAAATAAGTGGTAAAAGCGTATGGGCCTTGAGACTTAAATACGGCAACCAGAATCTTGAATAGGTTTTCAAAGGCTACCAGTTCAAACAAAAATGACAATCGGTCAAAATGGAACAACACACAAAAGATATGCTGGGGATTAAACAAGTAAGAAAATGAGGGGGAGAGAGAGAGATAAAGAGAAAAAGAGAACAAAAATAATTAGATGAGCTATGAATTTTAAATGGCGCTTCCAAAGAGACTGTTTTATCATAGGCTCCTAGTTAAAAAACATTCAGTTAAGATGCAACTTCAGTTAGGGCTTAATTTTGTTTGAATAAAAAGTGAGAAAGATATAGTAAGAGAGAAAAAAGGGGGGTCAATATTGGCCGTGAAAGTTTAAATGCGGCTACAAGAAATAATACATTTCAAGGGCCCTGAATTTCAACTAACAAAATCACAATCTGTTCAAGATTGATCTAAACACATTCATAGATGAAATTGATTGATGATAATAACACATAGATTGGGCATAACATTTTATGATTACAAATAAAAAATCATTACAAAAATCACAAATTATAATGAAGATTAATATAAACGTTAGGACCTTTATAAAGGGAATAGATTGATAATGGGGAAATATATTGGGCTTAACATTTTATTTATATCAACCCAAAATACATGAAGGTTGGCCTACGTCCCTTCAGGCAAAAAGGTAACTTAATATCAAAACTCTTCCCTTACTCTGATTACGCGAACATCTGCTCGTTCTGCTCAGTCCACATGGATTTCTTAACCCGTTCAAGATTATTTGAATTTATTATCACAGTTAGTCTCTATAGACCACAGCCCAAGTATCTGCCTGTTTATTCCACATAGATTTGTTTGTATATGTTACCCAGTTCAAGATTATTCCATTTTTGGTATGACATGTACTCTCTAGAGACCAGTCGAGGGGGTGTGTTCTAATAATAATAATAATAAAGCGGTCTTGTAATGCGCCAATTCCACCTTTTTTAAGGTGCTCAGGGCGCAGTAAACACATCTTTGCACACACAAAAAGAAGGGAAAAAAAAAAGGGACGACAAAAACAAAGAACATAATTATGGAACATAAACATATAAACACATACCCAGTTCAAGATTTTAAGCTAATATTTACTGTATCTACTTCACTAAAATGTTTTTAGCCAAATCGGCTGCTAACAAATATTTCAGTGACGTATACAATAAATGTAGCTTCCAATCGTTTTTCAGAATACACCCCCATTTTGAAGACTAGTCTTGAACGGATTAAAGGAAAATTCACTCAATATTACAACATTCAATTCAGAATGTGGGCTTCAAATGTTTCCATACCTGCTGAGAGAAGATATATTTTGTCAAGGATATATTGATCAATATAATATACAGTAAAACACGTTCTAAAGACACCCACTACCTACAGTGGCTAGCTACACAGGGGCAGAGGGAGGGGGCACCCCCCCCCCCTTCCCCCAATAATCTGATCAAAACAATAAGAAACATAAGAGGACCAAATGAAGAAAAATATTGCGTATAATGATTGATCATCATCTCTAAGCACTTTACATATGGTGTCCCCCCCCCCCCCCATCCCCCATCAGTCTGACCACGCTATGCCACTGACTACCTACACTACATGTACAGTGCATAGGCCTACATAAAGACATAGCTGCCTATAAATATCAATAATCTTGACTCCCAAGGAAGCGAATGGCATGTACCTGAACCTATCAGAACAGCCAATCTAGCAAAGCAGAAAAAAGGAACCCAGATGCCCCCCCCCCCCCCCCCAAACAAAAAATGTTACTTATTTGCCATATAATCAATATTAAAAGAAACTTTGATGTCTAGAGTGAAATAGCAAAGGCAATGATGAGTTCAATGAGACATGCAGGCCATCATCGCGAGTGCTGCTGCTTCAATACTAAATTGTACTGCATCCTTTGCATATCCAATTATAATAATGAAATTGGAAGATCATGGTTGGTTTAGATTTTACAAAGGACAAACAAGGTTTTTCTCATTTAATGTAAGTGGCCCAAAAATGATTGGGTGACCATTTGGGCAAGTTAAATTTGGCATACATTTGGCAAGCAAGCATGTGTTAACTGCGACCATTTATTTATTTGTTTTGGTCTTATTACATATCATATCTACCTTAGATAACAAAGTGACCCCCCCCCCCCCCCCCAAAAGAAAAAAAAAGAAAAAAGAAAAAAAAAGTACACATCTAAATTAGATAATAATATAAACATTTATATAGCGTTCAATGCAAACAAGCCTCTAAGCGCTTTAGAAAAGAAAAATTAGAGTATACAGAGTATAGAAATAGAGCTATGACTGATAATGCTGTTTGAAGAGATGATTTTTTAAATTGTTATTATCTTTGAATGAGTCAATGGAAGGAGAGTTCTTGACCCAGTTAGATAATGTAGATTGGATTCATCCAGGATGTAGATGAAATAGGAATATGAATTAACCTGTTCACCACACAGTTCAATAGACTACTTGAATTTTATATTATATACAAGATTCTTTGATGAACTGGACTAGATCTACCATATCAAGCATCATAGGCGTAGAAGGCGGGGGGGGGGGGGGGGGGGGGCTGAGGGGGCTGCAGCCTCCCCCCCCCCCCCCTGGAGTTTTGAAAACGACCATATTCGGGCAAAAAAGCACCTCACATTTAGGCAAAACCATGTAATTTTTCGGACTTAACATCAACAACATAATTTTCCGGCATCAAAGAGGCGAGGACATTTTATTTTATTTATTTATTTTTTTTTGCTTGTCAGGTGAAAATGGGAATTATAATTATTCGGCCAAAAGACCTCAGTCCCCTGAGAGAAATGTGCTCCTACAACCATGTCAAGCATGGCATGGCATGACCGACCATGGCATTGCGGTTCCTCTATTCAAGCTCCGTGGTCAAGTACTAGGTTCTGCAAAAGTGAAAATCTGTCAAGAGTGAAAAAGAGTGGGATACAGCGGCGGAGGTATCACAGAGGGAGGGGTGGCATGTGCCCCAAATAATATGCCCCCAATAATTTAAAAACATAACTGGAAACCCTGTGTACAAATAAAGAAATACATAAGGTGTGCCCCATCCCCCCCCCCCCCCCCCATTATAGTCCGACCACACTACCCCACTGGTCAGATAAATCTTTTGTATGCATTATATACAACACTTGCAAGGGAGGCTACTAAAATTGCTGCAGTAAAAATGTAATAACGTTACATGGGCAATATTTATTGCAATCGATATTCAGAATATTTAATTTTTCAGTCTTTAAATGCAATTAAGACTTTTAACCCGTTCCCTTCGGGTTTATGAAATCTGCTTAGACTTTGTACGCAACCCAACCGGTTCCTATAGTCAAGGGATTAAGAGACTCAAAATGAACTGTCAATACAGGGCTCAACGTTAGCAGTTTCCAGCAATGGTTATTTATAAAGTTGCAAGTACTGCCTTCCCAGCAGCAACTTGTAGGTTTGTGTACTTCAAGGGTACCACCACCCAAAAATAATATTCTTATAAATAAAAGGTCACATTTTTAGTAGTCCATTCCAGAAAAAAGTTCAGAAAAATATGTTTCCAGATAAATTATACAATTGGAAAAAAAGCATCACCATACTACAACATGTGTTCATGGGTCTGCATACGAAGACTACCTTTTGTCTAGGACGAACGCATCGTCCGTGATCAAGCTTAATCAAGCTTTGTGTGATGTACTTTATAAAAATGGCTCATTATTATTATTTACTACAGACAGTCATTAAACACATAAGAGAGGGCCTGTAGGCATTCAAGTTGATTGCTTGCTTGTATTACATGTAGTATATAATTAGTATGTATGGTTGTCAATTCATTTGACTAATTAACTATAGACAGTCTTCAAACACAAACTCAAGGACATATAGGATGGTGTGGGGGTGGTGTGGCACGATCGGATGGACGGACGCTTGAATTCAAATCTAGAGTTCGTGGGTTCAAACCAGGTTGATGTCTCATCAATTATGTCCTTCAGCAAGACATTTAATCTATATTGCTGCTCTCTACCGAGGAGTATAAATGGGTACCAGGTTGGGTGTTAATTAGCATGGGAGCTATCATATGCCTGCCATTGGTTAGTATGCCCTCCGGGGAGCTGAGATGGTGCGCAAGATAATTGTGCAGCTTTTAACTGCACCAGTAACGACCAGGGTAATAATACTGTGTATTATTATTATTATTATTATAGGTATTCAAGTTGATAGTTTGCTTGCCTGCATTGGTAATGTTAACCTGCTCCCTACTAGATTTGGCAATCCCCGATTCCCCATAGTGTTTATACAGGGGCCACCAGGTTCCCTTAACCCGTACAGGACGGAATGATTTTGCTATAACATGCATTCTCCATAGACTCCTGCCCGAATATTTTCGGGACCAGTCCTGAACGGGTTAATAATAATAATAGGCAATGGTTTAACCTGTTCCCTACTAGATTTGGCAATCCCCATCTAGAGTTTCATATGCAAGGCACAACAGATTCCCGTAGGCAATGGGAACGACATGTACAATGTATACATGTCAAGGGGGGGACATACATGTATGGCTGATGGGGGAAAGAGTTCAGTTACAAATCATTTCCAGAGAACAGAGGATGCATTTCATATCAGAGAGAAAATTAACTTCCAGTAGGCACTAGCTTGTTAGTTGACACGGCTCTTCGTACACACTTAATTGTAAGCAATTGTAGGTTTATGAATGCGGAGGAATGATTTAGCAAGTGCCTACTTAATTTACCCGTTCAGGACTGGTGCAGAAAATATTTGGGCTGTGTTCTATGGAGAAAGCATGTTATAGCAAAATCAATCGTTCCTGAATGGGTTAATACGTATTATAAAACAGCTCTGGTGAATTCTGTAACGTGATTGGTTAAATCCTGTCACGTGACTATTCATTAAATTTCCACAAACATGCACAACCGTGCAAAACAGGGTGCAACCCCATGCATTACTCGTTTTGGTTGCGCAACTTTTTGCACGGCTGTGACGTCACAATGCTTGTTTACATAGTTCGATCGAAGACGATCTTGCGAAAGTGATAAAAATATGATGGAAATTGCTTCATTTTGTAAATTATCTGTTCTGTAGTAAATAAATGTGTGCAATTTCGTAAATTATATGGTATGTGGTTTGATATTGGGAAGCTTGGAATGGGAATGCATACAATTATTTGATAATTCTCACTTTTAACGAGAAAATTTTCTGATTTTCGGCGACTGTGATTGATCTGCTGAGCTGCCAGAGTCAAATTCAGTGAAGCGAGTGCAGAAGTGATGATTAATTTTGTAAATTCCTCAACAAATTCACACTCTAGAGAGTAGATAGACTGGGTTACTAATCGTGGCGAGTCTGTTTTCAATTATGAATGCGGAGGAATGATTTAGCAAGTGCCTACTTAATTTACCCGTTCAGGACTGGTCCAGAAAATATTCGGGCTGTGTTCTATAGAGAAAGCATGTTATAGCAAAATCAATCAGTCCTGAATGGGTTAATACATGCATGTACATTATTTGCAGATGCGAGCACAATCATTAGTTTGATTAATTTTGTTTTTCTTTCACCTAGCTATCATTAGTTGTATTAATAACACTGACAATGGATCTTCTTAATCAGTGCCACTCTGTGTTATTTATAATGAACAACAATTCATCTATTCACAGAGAAAAGTAATTTAATCTATTAATTTAAAATGCAAGTCAATAAAAAACCAGAGAGCCTGCAGGCATTAAAATTGATTATTAGTGCTTACTGTTAATCTTAACCCTTTAAAAACAGGTTTGATTTGAATATTGTGTTCTCCGCCTGACACATCATTTCACCGCGAGAAGTTGAAGAAATGGCCGCCACCCGTGGGCATTGAAAGCAAGCAGACGACAGTGGTCCATGAAATATTGATTATTTTCGTTATTGGGAATATTCAAGAGGAAATATTAAGTGACTAGAAATGACAGGAGTTATGCTCTCATCACATCCAGTATTTAAGTCTAGGGTTAATGTAAATAGCCAAATAACCTGAATCTGGTAGCCTCTAAACAAGGAAAAACATGTTAAAATATGTTATAGTTGGTTACCTATTCAGGCAAGAGAAATTTGGCATGAATTCGGTGGCCCAAAAGCGAATTTTTTTTTTATTGTGGCCCAGTAAGCCAGTGTCTTTGTCACTCTTCAAGCCCTGCCTATGAGTGTTTTAGAATAAAAACTAATTCTTTTTTTTTGGTTCTATTGTAAATTTCCACTTTTTCATCAATTGCACAAGCATGTGAAGACATTTTTAAAATAATTATATCAGAGATCATATCACCATTGAAAGACCAATGTTTAAGCAATCATAGAATAAACATAATATCATGCACTTTCCACGTTGAGCCACATGACCTTGATATATACATTATATCTTTCAGTATGCAGTGAAAGACATTATAAAAAATGCATTATAATGATGTAATATATGCACCATCACTTCCCAATTAAGCCCAATTCTTCTTGTATAAGCACGCGCCTCCCAGAATGCTCTCTGCGCGGTGGAGAATCAACGAGACAAGAGCACGTACATGACCATCACTTGATCAGCGTTACCGTGGCAACATCATACCATTTGCGGCGGAGGAAAGTCTTTACATTTTAATGTGCTTTGTAAGCCCTCATTTTTGCAATTTTTGTATCGCGCCTATTCCTCCTAGTTCGTGCAAATCGTATTGTATTGAAGCATGGCAACACCAGTCTCTCATTGTTGATGTGTAAATGGGTCTTGCGAACAAGAGAGGGGGAGAATACGGACCAGGAGCTGCTGGGGGTCACATGCCCCCCAACAATATCTGAATATCTGCGCCCCCACCCCAACCCTCCCCAACACACACACACCAAAAAATAATCATGCTTCCGCTAACAAAATATTGACAAAGGAAATTGGCAAAAACCTTCATTTTTATTAAGAGGTCAATGACATAATTTTCCTGCACCTACCTATATGGTGAAGACCCTTTTTTTTTTTTCCTTGTCAGGTACAAACCTGTAATCACCTCACAAAAAAGCAAGCCCCCCTGGTGCCCTCCTATCCCCTCTTGGGAAACAATCCTAGCTATACCACTGATGCATACAACAAAATGAAAACCTTGTCCTTATGAGATCCTACGTAAGAGGATGGATACATTCAACCTTAAAAACATTCTAAATGTATAACAAATTGATAAACATTATACAATTCTGAAGAGCATATCATATGCAAAAACCGATAAAGACCAAAACCTATATTTTGCAAGAAATGGTTCTCTATAGATAGCAGCATTGGTCCTGTAAAATTGGTTTGGCAACACATTTTTTACCTTTTATTTTCTATGATGAAAAACATGTTTTGATATTGGAAAAAGATAAACAAAGCATGCGCACAGCTTATCCACTCATCACGCTCAATAATTCATGTTAATATAATCTGGCAAGAAAACTGGTTGACACAATATACAAATAATGTTGCTTTATTTCCATATAAACCACTTGACTATGGGAACCGGGTGGGTTGTGTACGAAGTCTAGATTGGGATTTGAGAAACTCAAAGCGAACGGGTTAAATGTATTTTTACAAACCAGTTTAAAAATGCTCAAGCCATACTAAATGTATTTTTAGGAAACATTGTAACAATATAATGTAGATGTAAGTCAGCAAACTTACCACAAATACTCAGGCTGGGGCTATAGAGTATATCATACAAGAAAGAAATAATCTTGAATGATTAATAGGGACAATAAATAATTCTGTTTGGGCAGGACAAAATTTACTTATTCATTTGAAGTTGTCATTTTACAAACAAATTTCTTTAATCTAACCATGCCTTTCCAGGTTCTCTTGTTTTCTTCTTACAAGACAAGGCGGCTTCACTCATGAAGAATTAGATTAATCTTATATTTATCATCATAAGTGGTATAAAAATATCCATTTTCATAATTAATACATAATTTGTACAATCATCTTTCAGGCTATGTACTGCATGTCTTCTGTGGTCAACAATGTGGGCTATACATGTGTTATTCTAGTCATTAATGGGTCAAGGATTCTACAACAAATAAATATATACAACAATTTATCATCCTCATTCACCTATTCTTGTTTCAATAATCATGAGGAAGCTAAAAATGGGGAGGCTGAAATGTGAGCAAGTTGTTGATTGACCAATTGTTGAAAAAATAGTACATGTATGTGCCCTATTTGTTCTTCATTATTGACCACCATGCAAAGCTCTGTTTACTTAGTCATTTGTAATTTTGTATACCTTTCGAGCATGGTGGAGTTAAATTTTAGTTTGTTATGGTGCAGGTTTTGGGTACTAAAATTCAGTTTGACCACTACTGTACTACCCCTTTAATCCTTACAGATTAAATTACAGATACTTCAATTTCACAATGATCAGAATCTTCTCTGGTTACTTTTGTCCTTCAAACCCAAGGAAAGTGTTGGTTGTCTAATAAACAAGCTACATGTTGTCTGCATAAAAGAGAGAGAGATTGATTTCATTCACTTCTAACCGACTCATGTAGAATCGAAACACGTTATTGTTGCTCGGAGCGTGAAGGAGATTATTAAAGCTTGGTTAATTCATACAGTAGCAATTTCTTATGGTCTTCTTTTTTCTGCGGTGGCGTAGCTACAGGGAGGGAGGGGGTGAATGGTATCCCTGTATGAAATAATGATAACTTCAGACTCCTTGTGGATGTAACACAATGCAGATGTTGCTTTAAAAAAACAGGGGTGGGGGGGGGGGCAGTAGGCAAAGCCCTTGTGACCAGGGCCCTAGCTGTTGCAGAAAGAGTTGCAATGCATTGCAAGTCAGAAAATATAAGATTTGCATATTTATATCACATGATCCAACTTGCAAATAATTGCAACTCTTTCTGCAACAGGGCCCAGGTGACCCCTCCCCCCCCCCCCCCCCCAGCCCCCCTCCCTGCTGCCACTGTGTATGTATGGCTCTAGCCGCCCCACTCTTTGTAAATCTTGGATGGGACTTTGGCTCCAATTTGGTTTGATCATGGCTACAATCAAGGGTTCTGAGTATTCTCCTTGCTAATGGCAGGCGATACATGAACCTGCATAAAATGCTGTCTAATATAAAGGTCTGTATATTACTATAATATTTAAAAGGGAGATTGATTTCATTCAATTCTGAGAAGTGAACACATGTAGAAGCGAAGTCTGTTATTGTTGCTCGGAGCGTGAATGAGATTTATAAAGCTTGATCAATAATACAGCTAGTAGAGGTTTGTCTTTCTTCCTTGGTGGTGTACAGGTTTAGCTATTAAGGGGATGGGGGGGGGGGAAATTACCCCCTCTGAGGTAATTCTTGCAGCCTCACTTTCTTGTGGCAATAAACAAATGAAGAAGTACTTTTAATATGATATCCATCTGTCCCACTTCAATAAAATCCTGCTCCCATATTTGTACCTACCCCCACCCTCCCACCTTCACCACATCTCCTTCCCCCGATCCCCCCCCAGCCCCACCCCCCCCCCCCTGCCCCCACCCCAATCCCCCCAGCCCCATCCCCCCTGCCCCCACCCCTGCCCCCACCCCAACCCATTTGGTTTGATTCAGGCTGTGTTGTTCTCTTAAATGGCAGTACATTTGTAGGTGTTGACAAACGTACGCTTACAAGTACGGGGCACGGAGCTACTTACCTAGCTGCCCCGCCCCCCCCCCCCCCCCCCCCCCAATCCACACAGCCCCTCGAAGGCTTTAAAATGGTAAATTTCAGGTACATCTAAGCTCATCTTCAGACAAAAAACAAACATTCTGGAAAAAGGCCTCCTAGCAGTCCTTTGCAAGTACGCCCATGTGGGGGGGGGGGGGGGATCAAACTTTTGCTTTCCTGAAGGACATACGTTTTCAGTCAGTGGAAGTAATGAAATTCTTTTCGCTGCGTGGACGATACATTTAACTCATTCAATTTGATTATTTGATTCTGGTACAACACACATACATTCTCTATATTACCCCAGCCAGAGTATTTTCAGGACCTGCAGTCCTGAATGGGTTAAACACACAAATCAATGCAAGGGTGTTACATACATATAAGGCACATGCGCAGCTGAATATTCAACACGGGAAGGATGTTGACACGCACTGTTAAATACCAACTCTTTGAAGACGATTTGATTTCTGTATAAATACACATTCGCTGTTTACCCTAGCCGCAGTGTTTTAGGACCAACCAGATACACTGGGTTAAAGCGCTAAATAACAGTATTGGGGGGAAAATGCTTGGAAATTGACAATTGAGCAATAAAATGTTCGGGAAAAAAAAATAGGATTTCCAAAGTTCTGAATCAATTCAACTGCACATGTTCACTGCATGCAAAAGCTATACAGCCAGCCACAAGTCATGCAAACTGGTTGAGTATATGTAGCCACAGGTTCTCAACCTGGCAGAACTTTCAATTCTTATATTTCTGGATTTAACGATATTAGGGTTTGGATTTTACCATATACATGCAGACCCTTCTTTATACTATTTCAACAATATTGATCAATCAATTTGGCTAATATAGATGCTTTCTGTAACTTTCCCAAATTTATTCTGCTTTTAAGCTTAATTAACATGCATACTGTAGGTATTGTACTGGCTCTATAGCAGTACTAGAAATTACGCTTTTTCCTTGTACCTCGACTGGGCAAGTAAATGGAGGCTTCTCAAATGCCAGTTGCCTGAAACATGAATCTGGTCCCCCAAACGAAATAAATCATTACAAATTTCCTTTATATATGGTTGCCCATTCTGTAAAGCAAAATTAGCATTGATGGAAATTTGGGGCCCATGGGTAATTTTTGGTGGTCCTTGGCTAGTGGTCCAGTGCCCCTGTGTCTGCACACAAGCACATCCTACTACCCATCCTCTCCTTACCATAACTCATACCTTACCTTACCATAACTCATTCTTTCCTAGACTAGTTACTTTGAATGAAAAAAGACAAATACATTTTCAAGAAAAATAGCAGGAAATATTTTCCTCCTCAAAAATAGTTTTAAAATAGCCCCAAAATATATTTTTTTGCTATTTTCTAGAAAAAAAATAGCAAAAAATACATTCTTTTGATAAAGATTTTGCGTTCCAAATATCGATACTAAAAATATATTTTTTGACTATTCTTTCATACTATTTTTTAAAACTACTTTTTTACTATTTGTAAACTATTTTTTCTAATAAAAATAGCGAAAAAATACATTTTGGTGGACTATTTTGGGGCTATTTTAAAACTATTTTTTGGCTATTTTAATTCAAGCAGGGCATCCACAGTCCTTTTTAGGACTACCCAAGAAATAATACCAACAGTCCTTTTCAGGACTCTCCAATCCTCCCTTCTCACATAGTGCAACCCCAAGCCGGCTGTATAAGCACATCGGTATCTGCAAGAATATTCAGGATTGAAGGAGGCAGAAGAAGTTACCTACATGTAGATCGAGCCCTGTCTGCATAATTATAAAATTCAATAATGGGATATAATCGACCCACCCCACTAATGTTTTTTATTTTGTGTACGTTTATTACACAATAACAAAGTTAGTAAGAAACATTTAGTGAGAAATTACTTCATCGTACCTGACTGGCCCAGTGTAGGGGCGTCTTCTCGTCAATGTCGGTGCGGTAAATGTCGCCACCTCGCAGCATGAGCAGCTGTATGTGCTCAGGACGTTTGTGGAATGCCGCCCAATGTAGCGCCGTCATCCCTTCATTGTCCGGCTCATTGACGTCGTCAACGCTCAGGGGTTGCAGAAGGGCTGACAATGTCCTATAATGATTTGAAAAAGAACACAATGATGGCCAAGAGATTAGAATTGAGTGATTTACAGCTGTATGTGATCTGGCCGATTGTGGAACGCCGCCCAATGTAGCGCCGTCATCCCTTCATTGTCCGGTTCATTGACGTCGTCAACGCTCAGGGGTTGCAGGAGAGCTGAAAGTGTCCTATCAATATTTTGTTTTTATAAGAAGAAGAAAACAAACATGGCGAGATATTAGAATTGAGTGATTTAAAGCTGTACATATGTGATCTGGCCGATTGTGGAACGCCGCCCAATGTAGCGCCGTCATCCCTTCATTGTCCGGTTCATTGACGTCGTCAACGCTCAGGGGTTGCAGGAGAACTGAAAGTGTCCTATCAATATTTTTTGTTTATAAGAAGAAGAAAACAAACATGGCCAAGAGATTAGAATTGAGTGATTTACATCTGTATGTGATCTGGCCGATTGTGGAACGCCGCCCAATGTAGCGCCGTCATCCCTTCATTGTCCGGTTCATTGACGTCGTCAACGCTCAGGGGTTGCAGGAGAGCTGAAAGTGTCCTATCAACATTTTTTGTTTATAAGAAGAAGAAAACAAACATGGCCAAGAGATTAGAATTGAGTGATTTACAGCTGTATGTGACCTGGCCGATTGTGGAACGCCGCCCAATGTAGCGCCCTCAAGGCTCATCCCTTCATTGTCCAGTTCATTGACGTCATCAACGCTTAGAGGTTGCAGGAGGGCTGACAATGCCCTATAATGATTTGTTTGGTTTAAATGAAGTAGAAAACAAACATAGCCAAGAGATTAGAATTGAGTGATTTACAGCAGTATGTGCTCAGCCCGGTTGTTGAACGCCGCCCAATGAAGCACCCTCATCCCTTCATTGTCTGGCTCTTTGATGACGTCACCGGTCAGTGGTTGCACACCGGCAAGGGAACTGATTAATGACTATATCAAGTTCAATGCCAAGCAGGCCTGATGCCAAGATTCCTTATGTGATGCCAGCAGGCTCAGTAAGCACGATAGAAGACACTTCACGCACCACCGTATAAAGAAATATGAGAATAGGAGGGCAAATAACTTTCACCAAGAACACTTCCGATTACAAACTGTTTACAATACCGCATGGTAATGGAGAGGGATATAAAAGTGCAGTGACATTTGTCTAACAAAACAAAAATTCCTGAAGAGAGGCAAGGATATGACTAAATTGTGCAAATTTGGCAATTTAATTTTTGAAGCTGAACAACACTTAATATACAGGAAAAACAAAACTTTGATATATATTCACTGTCACTGCAGATAACATGAAGATTTATTCATCTATGATGACCATTTCTTTCTAAAAGAAACGGAGAAGACATTTAGTGAGTTATGACTTATGATAGTTATCCAGTCTAAATGTCATCAACTTACAATCTAGATGT
This sequence comes from Echinarachnius parma, assembly GCA_037951105.1. NCBI lineage: Eukaryota > Metazoa > Echinodermata > Echinoidea > Clypeasteroida > Echinarachniidae > Echinarachnius > Echinarachnius parma. The sequence continues at coordinate 195,789 of JBAMJV010012570.1, forward strand.
ATATGCATGCACTTATCATCCAGTCATCAAATTTCAATTTAGAATAATGAAATAAAATGACCCCGCTGATTTTCCCTCTGCAAATGACAAACTGGCATTGTCATCAACTCATAATCAAGGAACAAATCATATATTTTCATTTTCAAAGATTGTAGACTATGAACAACAAGGTAATCATGTATATAATTATAAGGAATATCTTCATCCTTTTATAGGGGACAATATGTAGATATGTATGGGACTGAAGTGACCTATATCACGGGCGACGATTTTGCAGTCTTCAATCAGTAATACTGGTTATAAAACTATCAATTTTAATTAATTCTCTCTCTTTTTGTTAAGGAAGAGAGAGATCGAGGAGATATATGTACATATACTGCACACACCACGGGCTTTAAACCAATTCCCTCAAAGATTTAGAAATCAATAGAGTTAATACACTGTAGACCCATGTCCCTCTATAGTCTATAAGTTAACCCCTTGTGTACAGGTACCCGGTGCGTTATGTACTATGGGGGTTTTAAGTCTCAAAGGTAGCGGGTTAATGTAAATAATCTTACATCAATTTGTAATGCTGTTTATGCTTGTGGAAAATTTGGGGGGAAATTTGTCAACGTTTGAGCATCAAAATTAACCTGCAGATGTTGTCTGTCGATTAACAGAACTGATGGTAATCAACACCGAAATGTCAATCATCCGACCAGAAATTGGCAATTGTTTAGGTAATTGTTTTGGCTAGGTAATTTGTGACATGAATTTAACAGAGAGTGAAACATTGAAGCATTTGCAAAACTTCCATTTAACCTGATAAGACGGATCAACTTTTCCAGTGCCAAAGTATTTTCAGCCTCAGGAACAGTCAAAAATGGGTAAAATAAATAACTCCTTCATGCAACAAAGTCATAGTCATAATCTTTCCCTACAATGAAATGAAATGAAATGTATTCATCCCATTATTAGGGCATATGCATTATTTACATTGGGTGATTTCAAGTATGGTGTTAAAGGCCGGTGTTAGTGTTTATTACACACAAACACCAGTTTGATAAACACTAACACCAGCCCTAAACACCATTCTTGACATCACCCAAAGAACATTTTGTATGGTTCTCTCTTCTCATTTTTACATAATATTTATGCATTTTGTTCAATAACTAAGTATGTTTTCCTGCTGAACTAGGTCAATTAAAAATGTAGATGTTGTGAAGGTCTTTTTCTTACATTTTCTATCTAAATTTAGCAGAAAAGATAGTTCCCCGAGCAGACAAGTAAACTAAACAATTTATTACATTTTACTTGCCCCAGACAAGCGGTTCAAGTGCTAGTGCTAGTGTGGAGCACTGTGTTCACTTCATGTGTTGGGTGTGTTCCACACGCACTCTCCATCATGATGTGATTTCAGAGAAGCTAGATATACGTAATAAACCTCACTATAACGAGGTCCTCAGGACCATGAGAATAATTAGCTTATATTTTATCAGGTTCGTGCTATATACATATCAGGGTGACAAACAAAAGAATATCAAAAGCTCCAACCAGTAAAATTACTTTCTTATATTAAAAAGGGTTTTGTCATGCCAGAGCTATTTATAACAAGATTGCCCTGTACTAGAACTACAATTTTGTATAATTGCTTTCACAGGAATTCTCGTAATTTCCTTTGCACCAAGTGAACATCTTTTGTATATATTTCAAATGTCAACTTAGGGTGATTTGTAATTTGATACATAGCTGTCAGCTATTGAGTGGTTTGCCATAGCCAGAGTAACCCTGTTATTGCTAGGACAACCTTCTTACATTATTGACCAATTGTGTCTAATAACCAAAATAAGTGTAAGCACAAGATACATTGCAGAATAATAGCTACATGTACATGTATATAACAATTGTCAGTTTCTGGTTGGATGATTGACATTTCGGAGTTGCTTACCATCAGTTCTGTCAATCGCCTGCACAACACCTGCAGGCTAATTTACATTTTATAGCGCGCACTAGCTGTGCAGGAAGCTGCGGCCTCCATCAGCTTGAAACTTATTTTGAGTGCGCGCAATTTACAACCGCACGCAAAACCGTTCCAAGCGGGATCCTGCGGTAGGATGGCAGTGATAATTTTGATGTCTCCCCTTACTTGATTCAGAAATGATAATATTCAAACAAATTTCCGCAAAAATTACCTATCATTTCCTACAATATTATAAAAGATCTTTATATCAAAAAGAAAACAAATAGAATAGAAAATAGCCTCAAATGTGTGATGTAGATCTCTATCACTAGATGCAATAATGATTATATTAACAAATCTTGACAAGTGATATATCATTTTCTACAACGTTATGTACAAGACTTAAATATAAACAAAAATAAACAATACACAAATATTGTATAAAACCCGTTACATAAAAATTGTAGTATATTGAAATAAAAATACAAAGTGACAGGTGAAATTAATGTTTGCATTAATGGGAATTTTCAATCAGGGCGTAAATGTGAAAACCCATTGTATTACAAAACCTTGGGCGGATATTTAATAGAGAGAGCATACTTAATAATGACAGTTCTGATATATCAATTCAGCTGTAGGGTTAAAGATAAGTAATGGTTCAATTTGATGATAAATCATTTCTGACATGTGATTTCTTCAATTTAAACGATATACCGTTTACATCTGTCATGATCATTTTGTCTTCAATTTTTCTTCAGTTTCTTGTGATTTTATTTAGTTACATGACGATGATGTTTAAAAAAATGATGTTAGCATTAAATACTCGGCTAAGCATACAGTCGAATCAAACAGCAGAAAGTTCATTACATACTAGTGTTGTTGATTTCGGGAGTATTTACTACCCGGGACTCGCGAAAATTTTTCGGGCGAGTCCCGGGTGTACCAGAAATTTACCCATTTGTTGATAACACGATTGGCATGTCACGCCAGCTGGGAAAACATGTTCATTCAAGTGACAAAAATTGAGCGCATTTATGTCACTTGAATGAACATGATAACTCTTGCGTTCAATGAGGGGACTTGCTTTTTTTCGGGAAATCGAGTATCGATTTTTGCGCCCGGGACTCGACATTTTTCGGCGGGACCCGGGTACCCGGGACTCATCAACATCACTATTAAATACATTTGTTTACTTGAAATCTTTCTTTGAATTTGAATTACTATATGAATACAAATTCCTCTCTTTTCTGAGCAGGATAATCATTTTGTTACAAATTTTCTTCAATTTTCAAACACCTATTTAATGGATTGACATCAAAAATATGTTCATTATAATGTTATCATAAAAATACACAATGACACATAACATTTAAAAGGATCTTGTAACATTGTCCAAATCCACAAATCTTACTTAGAACTCTAGTAGTTCTCTCATACCTTGTACAAGTTTGCATTACCAATAGAAGCATGGACAAAGTTTTGGTCTTTCGAATTTTCCTTTCATTAAAAAGTTATTAATGATTGAAGTGTTCAGATTTTAAATTATCCACTGGAAAGTTATACCTGTTCAACAGACAGAGTTACCAGAGGACTAGCCCCCTTCTGTAGCTTTCACTTCTTATAGTAGATGTGAGGTCTAGGGCTACAGAATTTGAGATATTTGAGTTATTTGGCCGAGAAATTAGCAAAAATGCAAAGTGATATTCACTTACTCATTGAACTTACTTTGTACACGGCTGAGAAAAGTCCTGTGGATAATTTCATATCCGAACACTTCAATCGTAAATATCTTTTGAACGAAATGGAAATTTGAAAAATGGAAACCTGTCCCATGCTTTTTTTGTTAATACGAATAAAAATAAGGTATGAGGGAACCGCTAGAAATCCAATTAGATTTTGAGGATTTGGACAATGTTACTAAAGTCCCCTTAAGTACTATGATATTATTATGCACACCAGTCTGGCAATTATTGATTTTGTCATCAGACCAAGATATGAACATATTTTTTGACAAACCGCTTTTTTTCTTCCTCTAGGAGGAAATTGCTTGTTAACAAACTGCTTTTTATCGCTTGACTCCTTGGGAATGTTTTAGTATTTTCTGCCTGTTATTTACTCAGTCTCTGTTTACCCAAAAATTTGATGTGGCCTCCATGCAGTAGATGGTCGTGACTTTACTTGCCCAAGTTATATTTGTTACCTCATATTTATTTTATATCTGTTTGAAAGGTCAAATAGTATAATGAATTCTAGATTATGACGTCAGAATGAGAGGGAGAGAGAGAGAAGATCATAAAAGTGTTTTTTAATCAAATAAAAAAATCTTATTTTCATTTTGCCTCTGATGAAGATGCTGCTAAGATCAAAAGCTCAACTCCTCCATTGACTCTCATTTGTTATTATAACACAAGGTTGTTTAAAGGGGACCGCCACGCAAAGAACAACACATGCTTATATGTTTTGTTACCATTTTTAAATATTAAATAGATGTCCAACACTTTGCAAAGCGTTGTGTAATTGATAAAACAATTGTTTCAAACTATATACATGTACATGTACAATGTACATAACTTTATTATACGAACATCCGGTACATATAGCAAACAGGTAGCACAAAGGCCCCATTTCTCACTAGAAATTAAATTTAACCCTGAGTTAACATGTTCCCTAAATAGGGGCCTAATAGATTTTGTAATCCCTAAATAGTTAATACAGGACAGTTCTGAATTCTATCTACTAGCTGTGTCCATTAAGGAACAAATCAATGGATCTATGCGATTCTGTGACTATACTGTGCCAAGAGGGTGAATTTGTTTTACATCTTTGTACACACTTTTAATCTTTATCACAGGTAGCAGCATGAAGGAAGAAAACATCTTGTTGCCTAAACCCATTCAGGACTGGCCCCGAAAATTCTCGGGCTGGGGTCTATTATGGAGAATGCATGTTAGAGCAAAATTCTTCAGTCTTGAATAGGTTAAGAAACAAATCAATAGATCCGATCCTGTGACTTTTGTGACAAGAGTAGGCCATGGTATCCAAAGGGATTCATTTGTTTGAAATCCTTGTACATACCTTGAGTCCTTATCAAAGGTAGCAGCATGAAGGAATAAAACATCTTGTTGCTTTAAGAAACAAATCAATAGATGCGATTCTGTGACTTTTGTGACAAGAGTCGGTCATGGTATCCAAAGGGATCAATATGTTTGAAATCCTTGTACATACCTTGAGTCTTTATCACAGGTGGCAGCATGAAGGGGTAGTCGGCCGCTTTTGTCTGCGATGGACTGCTTGGCGCCACGCCGCAAGAGGTAGATCACTCCTTCGTACCAACCCTGCACAAAAATAATAGAGAAAAGCATTGGAATATGAAGGGGAATGTATGGTCAGGATATCCAATACCCCATCTTAACAAGCCCCAAAAGTGGGGGAAGTGTCTGGACGCCAACCAGACAAGAATCTAGCCCATCCCTGTTAACCCGTTCCCTACAAGTTTCTGAAATCCCCATTGACTTTGTACACAACCAGCCCGGTTCCCATAGTCAAGGGGTTAAGACATTGTGATTGGGGCAGCATCTGGATGACTTCTGGGTAGAACCCAGTCCAGTCAGGGAAGAGTGGTAGTATGGTCGGGGTATAGCGTCTAGGACACAAAGCCTGTTAAGAAGGGTGTAGCGGGTAGAACCTTTCCAGGGTAAGGTTGCACGTGCACAAGTGGCCATTGTTGCCTAGATGCGAACGCATTATGCACCAGGAATGGCAGCACCAGCCGGCTCGACAACAGTGGTTACGGAACCCACTCGTTAGTGTATGCTCAGATGATGTTTCATGATGTGCCATTGGAAAATATGGCTACAGCCTACCGTGGTTAGTCAAAACATATGATAGTGGTTTCAGAAACATTGATTATTTCCATTACTAGTGATACACAAGGGTACACAAGAGGAAATATTTGACTAGAAGTGACAGGTAATATGCACCCATCGTTATAAACAGTAAGCAAAAATGCCAGCATTTGGCTTCCCATTTAAAAGTGCTTTGGCACCTCACCTCATATATGCAGCAAGGCACAACAGAGCCCTGCCTAGGGAGTCTTGGGTGTTGATTAAGCTTCCATCTTGATCGTTATGCCGTTAATCTTGTCGTTTGGGAGTTTGTAGCTGTCACTTCAAGGTGGCTTATTTATGTGGCTCATTGAGTTAAATGCTTTTGTACTCACCTCATATGCAGCAAGGCACAAGAGAGCCCTGCCTAGGGAGTCTTGGGTGTTGATTAAGCTTCCATCTTGACCGTTATGCCTTTAATCTTGTCAAGATTGATTATAAACGGTTTGGTTTGGGAGTTTGAATCTTTCACTTCATGCTGGCTTATTGGTGTGGCTCATTGAGTTAAATGCTTTTGTACTCACCTCATATGCAGCAAGGCACAGTGGCATCCTGCCCAGAGAGTCCTGGGTGTTGATGTTGGCTCCCATGGTTTATTGTTGTGTCTTTATTGCATATAATATCTGATGATGATTGGTTAATGTTTTGGTTTGGGAGTTCGTATTTTTCACTTCATGGTGGCTTATTGATGTGGCTCATTGAGTTAAATGCTTTAATTTGTACTCACCTCATATGCAGCAAGGCACAAGAGAGCCCTGCCTAGGGAGTCTTGGGTGTTGATTAAGCTTCCATCTTGACCGTTATGCCTTTAATCTTGTCAAGATTGATTAACGGTTTGGTTTGGGAGTTTGTATCTTTCACTTCATGGTGGCTTATTGATGTAGCTCATTGAGTTAAATGCTTTTGTACTCACCTCATATATGCAGCAAGGCACAACAGAGCCCTGCCCAGAGAGTCTTGGGTGTTGATGTTGGCTCCCATCTTGACCGTTATACCTTTAATCTTATCTTGACCGTTATACCTTTAATCTTATCTTGACCGTTATACCTTTAATCTTGTCAAAATTGTTTAACGGTTTGGTTTGGGAGTTATATATTCCATTTCATGGTGACTCATTGTGCTTTTTGTACTCACCTCATATGCTGCAAGGCACAGCGGCGTTCTACCCAGAGAGTCCTGGGTGTTAATGTTGGCTCCCATTTTGATCAGGAACTTGAGCATCTCTAGCTGCTTGCTCAGGACTGCATGGCACAATGGCGTCAGGCCTGCACATTGAACAACAAACAAAATGGACATTAATAAAGGACAATGAAAGATGGACAAATTACATACATGTAGGATGATAATCTATGAAAAGTTGAGCACAATCGGTCCAGAAATAAGAAAACTACGGCTCTTTGGAAATAGCCATTTATTTCTACGAGTGACTCAAATTGACAACTCACTCTTCCAGAGTTGTGGACAACTCCCTGTACGCTTTGAAGTTTTAACAACAAATTTCATTTTCTATGTTTTGGTTAAAACATACATGTTTACCCTTAGTTTGAGTTCAACTTATATGTTTTGTAGAATACATATAAATACAAACTTAACATGAGTTTGGGGAATGGAAAAGTGTGACATTGAAGAAAACTGAACAAATTAGAAAACTTGTGTAAAAAACATACAGGGAGTTGTCCGCAAACTTATCAGAGACAGTTGTCAATTTGTCTCCCCCATAAAAACAAATAGACATCTTCAAAGATCCATTTATAGTAGTTTATTTCTTGCCTGATTAAATAGGCTCTTACTCTCGGAGATTATGTTTTATGTTTTACCTAAATATGTTTTTGATATGATTTTTTTTTTAATATTGATATGATAGTTCCATACTGCTGACCCCTGTTCAAATAGGTCATAGTCAACCTGCATGCCGTTTTCAAATTTACACAAGCTCTACATACTGACAAATTATACAATAACAAACTGACACTAATTGCTATTTCGCAACATTGCTAAACAGCAGCATTAAGAAAGTTAGGGAAAGCATCTATACTGGCCAAACTAATTGCTCAATATTGTTGAAGTAGTATGAAAGAGGGTTAAGGGGCCATCTACAAAGTATGTATGCACAAAGGGGGGGGGGGGGGGGGTTCACACTGATGCATACGCTACATTGAACCAGATGCATAAAAAGTGTGTACAGGGGGGGGGGGGGGGGGGCGGTCAATTTCGGACAATAATTTGCATACATACTTTGTAGATGGCCCCTAATATGATACAATAACAAACTCTCACTAATTGCTGTTTTGCACAGTCAAAGCCACCCACATGCTCATTAACAAGGCACACTCAGGTGGCCCTTATCCTAGCTAGGAAGAGAATAATCCCTTTCACTACCGGAACCTGGGGGGTGTTTCACAAAGATCCTAAGTTGAACTTAACTCTATAAAGTTGGACTCTAACATTATGGAAAGCAGAATAGTTTCTTTTTTTTTGTCCTTTTTCAATGGCATAAAATGCTGATTCAAATCATTATCAAGGAGATTTCATGTTCTATAATGTAAAATTTATTTTAAAAATCTAAAATACTTGCATTTTTGCTTTTGAGTACATTTTATTCCAAGGCTACAAATGGCTTACCATACTTTTCAAGTACAACTTAGAGTTAAGTTCAAGTTAGGATCTTTGTGAAACACCCCCAGATATACAGCTAAAAAGCAGCATTATTGGGAAAGTAATAGAGAGCATCTAGCTTTCGCATATAAGTGTACAAGTGCGGTTGAATTGAATCGGATGGTTATCAGCTATTTTCATTTTAAAGATTTTATTGCTCAAATAGTCAATTTCAAAGCAGTTTTTTAATTAAACTCAGGTCTGTGATAAGAGCGTATATATTTACTTGTGTGCGTGTGGGGTGTTGCCCAAGACTGTTTATTAGCTTTGAGTCTATAGAGATTACAGTATCTCATAGTCAATGGGTTTACAGACATCCCATTCATACTTGAGCCTAGCACTGGCCTAGCACTGGCCTGGCACTGGCCTGGCACTGGCCTGGAATAAGATGTCTACCCATTCATACTATAGGCATCAACAGTGGATAACGTAACGTGCAAGTATGAATACAACAGTGTCTTTGATGGCTCTGGGCATGAACACTGTGTTCATATGACGTAATTGGTAAATGACGTAGTACACTCCTATTGTGACGTAACAATGACTACGCAAATTCTATCCGGGCAAGACCGTAATGCGCATGCGCAACGTTGTGCCAGCCAGTGTTCCATTCACACTTGCGATAACAGTGGCTTAGCCTTGTCTAGCATCTGCGTAATGCCAGGCAGGCTAGGCCGAGCCAAGGCTGAGGCTAGACTATTCTGCCGTAATCTGACAAAAGGAAGCAACTGACAATTTTATGGATAGTCTTTTTACTTGTTTTAGGATAATTGAGAAATACTCTACACAATGGTGAACAAATTAAAGTCACCCGACAATCCATTTATGAGAAATTAATAGGTCAAAAGGAACTAACTGCACAAATATCATCATAAAAATCCTCATTTACAAGAAAACTACCAATTGTCAGTTGCTTCCTTTTGTCAGATTATGGCAGAATTCCATTCATACTTGCGCAAACAGTGGCTCTGCTAGAGCCAGTGCTAGATACAAGTATGAATGGGATGATAGAGCAGTACACGCAGAGTAACTTCACATCTTCCTTAGATCTACATGTATGTATGCAAAAATGATTTAAAGTGATCCGATGGACGGACGGACTAAACAAAAACATAATGCCAAAAATGCAAACAAATTAGTTTATCAGAGAAAGTTTTTTGACAGGAGATCTCTATGGTCAACTTTAGCTGTTTATGCAAACTGCTTCCTAGAGATACATTGTTCAATATAATTGGTCTTTTGAGGAGAGTACGTACACAAAAGCTGATTGTAAAACTACAAATTAAGCAATATCAGCAATAATTTACTCCATAAGTTATATAATATCTAAATGATGACTGGCACAAATATGTGACCTTACACCACAAAACGACCGTTATGTACTTCCTGAATAAAGGTACCTTAATCTACCTTCTGTGAAATTTCGATTGTCAGAAATCATGTTTAAATATATTTTTTCATCGAAAACAAATTATCAGATTACAGCGCTTGAATGGATGCCAGTCTTTTAAGTGGCCCATTTCTCCCTTGTTTTAAAACTGCTTCAGTCATTTTCCAAATCTTTGGCGCTCATTTTCTGAGGTTTGGCTTGTCTGAATATGACAAATTATATACCATTTTAAAGATAATGAATTCAACTGTAATGTCATGTGAAAATCAGCATAATCATTTTCCCAGATTTATTGGTCGTTTTGTGATGTAAGGTCACATGTCCTTCTTTCACTACAAATGAATCACAAAGATTACTTTTGTGTAGAAACATCATTAAAGGGATCTAGTACCATTGTCCAAATACACAAATCTTACTTAGAAATCTAGTGGTTCTCTAATACCGTGTTGTATTCGTATTACCAATAGAAGCATGGTACCAGGTGGTTTTTCCCCCTTTCATTAAAAAGATATATTTACGATTGAAGTGTCCTGATTTTTAATTATCCATTGGAAAGTTATAACATAATAACTGTTTACAAAGTCAGTGCAATGAGTTAGCAAATATCACTTTGCATTTTCGTTCATTCCTTCGCCATATAATATCCATCTTACGTGAAATTTTCACACATTACCGTACCTGCCAACATTTGAAAATGAAAAATCTTACTCTCATGTGAGCAAAGCGCACATCACGAGCGCGAAGCACGCATCACGAGCGCGAAGCACGAAGTCCTTTGCAGCCGGGGTCCAGCTCTAGGGTTCTAGATGCTCTCTTGTGCTATCTTAGCCTTATTTTTCAACATATGACCACACTGAATATGTATGTGTGTATTTATATGCACATGTATATTAACTTTTTTTAAAGAAAGAAAGGGGAAAAAAAAAAAAAAAAAAAAAAACTCTTTTTTTTTTCTTTTTTTTTCTTAAAAAATCGTACTCGTCCGATTTTTTACCCTTTTTTGAGTAAAAAATCGGACTAAATACGACAAAATCGGACTGGTTGGCAGGTATGCATTACTCAGTGGACATATCACAAAGATACACATTTTATCAATCATTCATCACTTCTTTTACATGTCAACAAGGTTACTAGATCCCTTTAATTAGTGATCAGTTAAACTACATCTACATGTACATGTATTTACTACTGGAGTAAACCTGCAAAATGAACACACACAGTTCTCTACTTCCAAATTGGTATGAATTATCGCTATGGTGATGATTGATATTGGGAGCAAAACTGCCTGTAAATTCACAAGAAACCAATCAAGGGTATTTTGTTTCATACGGAATGATGCTTTGGTGATCAATTAGTACAGAAGTACTCTAATGAAGTGCTCAATAGTGAATGGACAGTTGATGTCACACTTGCATAGTACCAATTAAGCCTCCACACTAACTTTTTTCTCTACTGGCCCGTTCAGGCAAGTAAAATCAATATATGTTCAAATTTTACTTGCCCCCAACATACAATTTACTTGCCTACTAACTTCTAGATGAGATTTGTATCTAAGGAACTACATTCTATTCTTGTAGTTGCCAGATCGGGCAAGCAAACTAGACAATTAATGACATTTTACTTGCCCGACACCAAATTTGACTTGCCCCGGGAAAGCGGGCAAGTGCTAGTGCGGATCCCTACATACCATTGCTTGATGACCTGCTTCATGTTTTGCAAGGATTTATTGTTATATTGAAATATGCACAAATTAGCATGCTGCTGAGATTGCACCATCATTACGCAAGCTGTTGATTTTTTTCTTCTAGTTGTTACGTAAGATATTGTTAATTCATTTCTCGTTAGCTTGGGGTCCCAATTACAAATCGGGGACTTCATACCAAAATTATTGTACCATTTTTAACATTGTAAATATTGATTATATTTTATTGTTGAATAATTGAAGTAAAGATGAAAATTGTACATAATTTGTTTGGCTGATTTGTCGTGGTTTTTAATCTTGACTTCACCCTTTAAACACTAAAAGCTTCTACATGTTATTTTCCATGTGCGGACTAATCTCATCATGTGCAGCTTCAATTCTTGTAAACACTTAATTTCTAAGGTCTTCAATTTCAAGGCAATGTTTGACAACTCTTTACAGATAATTCATAAAACATTCTTTCATTTTGTGAATATTTCACAGGATTGCTTGAGTGGTTTCTTTGGGCAATAAATTGGTGATGTGAGTGCCCCTATGAGGAGGGGAGGAGGGGGTGGGTCCAACCGCGTGGATTCTGCCACTCAGGCGGTAGAGCGCCGGTCTAGCATTCCGGATGTCTCGGGTCCGAATCCCGGAGGAATCATATTTTCTTTGCTCTTTTTCATTTAGTTCTGGTCAGTTTCTCTATTATGTTTGAATGACTTTACTAATGTGTATATCTGTCTAATTTTGCTTGTAATACCTACTATAACCTAACTGTGTGTATTGTTTGTAACTTGTTTGTAAGTTGACATTTGGAATGTTAAATAAGAAATATGACATCCCTTACACACCCCCCCCCCCCTCCCCCCCCCTACCCCCTTTGCTTCCCCACTATGCTCGCTGCTTTCTCAACTCTCACCTAATGTATAGTTGATGTTCCTTGCTCATGTACGCATCAAGTATTGATCACTCTGGGGTGGTTGTGTTTCAGGTTCCTTTTATACTGCATTTCAATCTTACATTAATAAATGCCTTTTTACCAGGCCTGGTTTTATGGAAAGGGTGGGCAATGTAGGAAAACACTTCACTCGCAAATCATTGACATGTGCGATGAAGGATGAGGTGGATGCACACAAACGTTAGAAAGAAAAATACAGATGCAAGTTGCTTCTAATTCAGCATGATATGTGACCTTTTCCGGACTGTATATTTATAGATCGCCGAGCGCTGAACAACAACATTTAGATTTACTAATAAAATCTACAGCACAAACCAAAAATGAAGGGTATTTGCTCAACCCATTATCTACATCTACATCTAGTAGGTTTTGCATTTTCCACAAGAATGGAAATCCGAACACAATAAAGCTTTTAGACAGGAAACTTGTACAAATGAAGGATGCCTTGCGTTCATCTGAATATGAAAGACGATACAGACGCAGGGCTATTGGCAGGGGTGTAGCCATTTACTGACATACGTGTGGGGCGGGGGCACAACAATTATTGGGGCCACATATTATGTATTTCTTTGTTTTTTTACTAAATGTTCCCCTTATGTTTGTTATTGGGTTTTTTTTCTCCAAATTATTTGGAGGCCCACAGGCACACCCTCCCCCCCCCAGCTTTGCCACTATTGGGGGGCATAATGGATGTGTAATGTGGGGCATAACAGATGTGAAACAGGGGGGCATATTTAAAGGGATATGGTATGGGGGCATTACAAATAAATTTGGGATGCCCAAGGCATTCATCACAGGTTTATAGAATGATCATTTTTATTTTTCCTTTTTGCAAACAACAACTCAGCTTTAAAGGGGTCTAGTAACCCAGCTAGCCACCTGACGTCGGGCCGATGTCGGAAGTTGGTTGTCGGATGTCGGCATATCGCTGTTGGCTCGAGGTTAAAATGTCCGCCAGCCCAACATCGTCACGACGTCATTTTTGTGATATATTGGCATAACGTCATTTTCCGACAATGGCCCAACATCATGTCATGAGATGATGTTGGGCCATTGTCGGAAAATGACGTTATGCCAATATATCACAAAAATGACGTCGTGACGATGTTGGGCTGGCGGACATTTTAACCTCGAGCCAACGGCGATATGCCGACATCCGGCAACCAACTTCCGACATCGGCCCGACGTCAGGTGGCTAGCTGGGAAGTAGTAACTTTGTCTAAATTCAAAAAATTTACTTAGCACTCTAGCGGTTCTCTCATACTTTGTTTTACTTGTATTACCAATTTTTTCGAATATCCCTTTTGTTAAAAAGATATTATACAATTTAAATGTTCAGATTATCGACTAGATCCACTGGAAAGTTATAACTCTGTACAAAGTCAGTGCAATGAGATAGCGAATATATTTTACTGGACTGTATACATGTATGATAGAGTGGACAGTGTTCAAGGTTTTGAATGGAGACAGTGATATATAGCACGGTCCAACTGATTTGGTGGGGGGGGGGGGGGGGGGAAGCACTCTTTGTATCTCTTTATTTAAAAAAATCTTTATCCTTATGCTTTTTATTGCTTTTTTTTTTTTTTTTTCGGGGGGGGGGGGGGGGGCATGTGCTCTCCTCCCTCCTTCATTTTGTAATCCTCAAATAGTTAATACAGGATCCACCAAGTTCTTGTAGGCAATAGGTAAATATCAATGACATATTTGATTGCTGTTTAAGTATATTAATCCTAGCCAAGCCATAATTCAGCCCATTGAAAAACGATATTTTTGTGATATAACTTAAGTATCTCCTTGGTAAAAGAGGCATTCTCCATGGTCTTTTACACAAGTAATTTGGGGTAAAGAAAATTGAACAAATGTAAACGAACATGTAGAGAGTACATTTAAATAGATCTGTTTCTATGGAAATGCTCCTAGGGAAATTAGCCATTTAAGTGGAATTGATGGGGTAGGGATTGCACCTTATGGAAATTGCGAGTGGGAATGAAAGGATTAGGCAGCTAAAACAGACTTGTTCTAGATGTTATCCCTTGACATGTATACTGATGCTATTGTGGGGCTTATGGGGGGTACTGTATTCTAAAGTCAGTCTCTCAGGCTTTTGCTGTTCCAAGGGAATGAAACATAATGCAACTTCCGATCTCCTGCATTCCAAGAACAAACAAAAAAGTTGCATCATGTGAGGGATCTCAGTCCCAAGCACTATAGCTGTTTCTAGGGCAGAGACCGCAGTTTCACTGTTTCATCCTGTTCAAAATTCTGGACACGCACACATTACCGGTCACAGCTAGTTTCATGCATTTCAGTGTCATTGTGGGAATTAAAACTGACATACTTTAAAGGAGAAGTTTCCCTACCTTCAATTTACTTTTGATTATAATGTTCTCTACACATTAAAACAGATCTTTCATGCAAATATATCCAACCTTTGCACTCTGAGCAAAGTAGGGGCATCATTCAAAGTCACTTGCTCTACAGGCTTATCCCATTCATCGTGTACAACATAGAGGCTGCCGTTACATTTTTTGAAACCCGGATTTTGAATTGTTCGTACTTAATGACGTCAAACCCGAACATATCAGCTCCCCTCTTTTTGTTAGCTCTTGCAACTCGCAGAGTTGGTGCACAAACAAAAGGCAAAACGTGAGCCAACAAAAAGAGGTGGAGCTTATTTGTTCGGGTTTGACGTCACATTTTAGAGCAAAAAATTCCAAATCAGGGTTTCATAAAAATCAGTGGCAGCCTCCATGCTGTATGGGATGAATGGTATTATCCCGTACAGCGAGTGACTTTGAATGATGCTCCTCCCTTGCCCAGAGGGCCAATGTTGGACATACATTATTTGCATGAAATTCTGTTTTAATGTGTAGAGATCTTGATCAAAAGTAAAGAGGTGGGAAATCTTCTCCTTTAACCCTAAAAAGGCCGGGGGGAGGCCATAATGGCCCCCCCCCCCCCCTCCGCGATTTTTTTTATTGCTCCAAAACACGGTAAGATGACGCGCCGCTGCTTGGTGACTTTTTTGGTGGGGGTCTTGCGCATATTTTAAAACAAAAATTTTGAAAATCGGACCTACCGTTACGATGTCACATGACCTTTTGTCTATGCATGTCAGCCCGAAAATCGCTCAATTTTGTGATTTGTGACCTCAAATAGCCCGGCCTTTTTAGGGTTAAGTAACTCTGATTTCAGCCTCATGCAGAGCTGTCGTCGCGTGGGTGTCATTTACAGAAATTGTCAGTACTTATAGCTGTCAAGAAAGATGAATAAGCAATCGCTCTAACAAAACAATTTCTTGATGCATTTCCTCAATAATGGCTATTTTAAACCCTAGTTACGTTTTGCTCATCTGGCAGCCAGACAATCGGCCTTTTTTGCCTGAAAATGAAGTGACACGTATGACAGATCGAGTATTGCAGAGCTGCCAACCTAGCAAAGCAAAACAAAACAAAAGGAACCCAGATGGCCCCCCAAAAAAATTTGAAACCAAAATAAAGAATTGTTGGAAATTAAACTTATTTGCAATTTACGCAATCAATATTAACCCATTGCTTACAGGAACCGGCTGGCCTACCTGTACAAATTCCATGGGGATTTCAGAAGGTCAAACGAAATGGGTTAAAAGATACTTTGATCTTTTAAGTGAAGTAGCAAAAGAAACGATGCGTTCAACAAAAAGACAGGTCGTCATGAGAGTTTCTGTTTCAATACAAAATGTTACTGCATCCTGTGCATATCCAATTACCATGAAATTAGAAGATCATTGTATACATTGTATATTACATTCACTACAATGTATGATGTATACAATATGATTGAAAATTAGGGGGAACATATTTTACATGGAAAAGAAGGAATGCCTCTATTAAAATATGTTTAAAAAGGGAATAATTCTGGCTAATACAAAAGTAATGGCTGGCAGCTCTGGTATTGCTATTTTCATAACATTCATTCCTCCCCCACTTACTCCACCACATACGTACGCTGAATAATGATTAAAACCAGTAGAGTACCGTATATAAACATTCAGAATCGGATTGAGAGTCTTTCAGCAATTCATCAATAAAATGTGCTTGTGACTGTGCCAAAGTGACTGCAAAACAGGATTATATTTCCTTTTGTGTACACATGTAATGGTATACGTAACTCATCGCCAGCTCTATCCTCAGGGGACTGTAAAGACTTTTTTTCATAACTCGTACTCTCTCTAATTGATTCTATTATCTGCAAGTATCAGGGGAGGGGAGGGGGGAATCGGGTTATCTTTTGTCATTTTGCTGGCTTTTTTTTTCAAGATTGTGTGGTTATTAAAATTAACACTCTGTTTGTTTTGCATTCTATCATGGAGTCTACTATAATTAAACTCTGTGACACTACATGCAGTGGCATGGCTCATGCCCTGTGTTCACACACAAAATTTTCAGCCCTTAATCATGACTAAAGAATCAGCAGCTGACTATAGAATCAGCTTCCCATTAAAAATTTGTGTGTCTGAACGCTTACTAACGAAACGACGTATCGCTAGTGATGACTAGCGATACGCTGGTTTTATCGTCGTTTCGTACGAGAACTGACTATAGAATCACGCTTATTCCGTGTGTGAACAACCGTAACTCGCTAATCATGACTAAGTGGGCGTGGCTTAATGCGAACGTTCGCTCGCACAGCTGCAGCGAGACAGCGCAGACAGAAAAAAATGACAACACACTGCGCAGTAGCAAACTGCGCACTTATACGATGTTCGGGGGGTTCGGCACCACCTGGAAAACATCTGTTGTTCGATATATGATGTGCGTGTGAACATATAACAGGTTTGATTTAATCATTACTAGCGAAACGTCGTATCGCTAGTGATGATTCTATAGAGATGATTAAGGGATGAAAATTTTTGTGTGTGAACACGGGATGGTTGGACAGATTGGGGGGACACGACAAGTACTAGGGTCTTATATACTCTATGTATTTCTCGATTTTTCAAAGCATTTTCCCATTTTGTTTTGTATTGTTTTAGTCAGATTAATTGGAGGGGGGAGGGGGGGGGGGGGGGGGGGGTAAATGCTCCCCAGTGCTCCCCCACATTGAGCTTAGCCACTGACTTCATAGGACTGCATGTGACTCACTGAAATGTACACTTCATGGAC
>JBAMJV010012571.1:0-30449 GCA_037951105.1 Echinarachnius parma
TACATCCTCACATCAGATGAAGCAAAGGAAGGGGGGGACAGAGACATATTAAGGAAGCTTTCAACTGGCTGTGTGCTACAATGACTGGATCATCCAGAAAGACCTTTACCCTCGGGACCGCGGGACAAAGCCCGACCACTGCAAACCCCCAGCAACTCAACTAGGAGCTCAGGCGTTTCTCTATTATGACTTGTCAGAAATGATACAGGCCATCTTTGGAGCTACACCATCCCCGTCTACGTTCAAACAAGCATAATACTAAAACATAGACTTGTTTACCCCAACGGATAAGGCACCCAGACAAAAGCACACCAACCCTAGTGTATACAGTGACTGTCCAGCACCAAGGGGAAAACTGCAAGGAGAATTATATCGGAGAAACTTAACAACACCTATACGCCAAACGTATCTACCAGCTTGTATCGTCGTTCTTGTGCTGGCAGGCAACGAATCTGCCATATCATATACACATGTTTCAATACTTCGGGTCATGAATTCAATGACAAAGATGTTTTGATCCTTGACAAGGAATGGGTGGTTTGAGAGGGGGGTTCGAGAAGCTATTTGCTGTAGCAGCTGAAAGCCCCTCTCTAAGCAGAGGAGGGGGACTTGGTTCGAGAAGCTATTGCTGTAGCAGCTGAAAGCCCCTCTCTAAGCAGAGGAGGGGGACTTCCCAACAACCTAGCTTTGGTGTACAATCCGATAATCCGCCCGATTCCTCGACGCCCTAATCTTGAACAATAGAGGATTACTCAGCTCAGTGATTTGAACATCTTTTCACCAGTAATATAAATTCTCCACCCCAGCCAGTTTAGCTGAAGAAGCAACCTTGATAGGTTGCGAAACTGTTCTACTCCACAACTCGTCCAGTAAGTAGCTTGGATTCAATATTCAACTTTATAAAGCTGTAATAGTTGCAACTCACCTTCATTATTATTGTAAATAAATTATAAGTATGATGGATGTACTACTAACCATCTTAGTTCGTAAAGTGTCGACTAGTTAAATTAGCAACAAGATAGGAAACTGAAATTGATTACATTTGTGTGAAAGGTTAGGCGATGATGCTAATATTGCCCTCTATATCTATACGATATTGCCATCATTCATGCGTATTGTTTGTAGCTGCGCTGCCATTCTATATTATTTTTTATTTAGTTTTCATTTTGCTGTATTCAATGTAATGTTATTCATCAAAAGCACAATGAAACTCGGGCAATTCATTGTTTGCAACATAATACACTAAAATAGGAAGAATAATCTCTGAATGTTTGAACACGATTGGTCCAGAAATCAGACAATTATGGCTCCTTGGAAATAGCCATTTATTTATATCAGCGACCTGAATCGGCAATACACTCTGACAAAGTTGTATACAACTTTCCATGCATTCTTGTACACACAATTTCATTATTTGTTTTTATTTTGTCATAACATAATTATGGGAATTCTTTATTTGAGTTCAGAATTGATTTTGTGTAAAATACATTTATACACAGCATATCATGGGCATCAGGAATGGACAAGTGTAGTAGGGAAGAAAACGGGGGGGGGGGGGGGAGGAAATGGAAAATGTGACTACAATACATATAAGGACTTTTCCACAAATCTGTCGTTGCCAAATGTTGCCAATGAAGTCCCCGTATAGAAATAAACTGACATCATCAACAAAGAGCCACAGTTTTTTGTTTATTGTCCGCCTATACTCAAACTTTCATAGATTATTCCTCATACTACCTTAGAGTCGGTGAAATTAACATTTTGCTTGGCTTTTATTTTCCTCTAGACAATTTCTTCCTTAATGATTCAAATTCTACCCCAAATATACTGCAGTTGTTAGGGAATTCCAAATGGCGGACGAACCAGGTAAAATGCCAAAGACTCTTCCGGGGAGAGTGTGCCTTTGGGCGATACCGAGATCTGTTTCTTCGACGGTTTGTAGGTGAGTGTGATTTTGCTATCAATTGTAACTCTCAATATTAAAGGGACCCCAGTATCTTTGTTGATATGACATGAGCGAAACATGATTAATGGTTGATAACATGTGTATGCAGTGATCCGATATATACAGTAAAGTGAATAAAGTGTGAACATTTCACAATCATGACAATAAATGGATGGTATGTGGCCGAGTAATGAGGGAACATGCAAAGTGATATTTACGAACCCATAGCATTGGCGTTGTACACGGTTTTGACTATCCAGTGGATAGTTGATAATCAGAGCACTTTAATCATAAATATCTGTTAACAAAAGGGAAATTAGAAAAGCCCACAAAACCATATTCACTGCTTCAAATGCCAACACAGATACAACATGGTTTGAGAGAAACTGTAGATTTCTTGTTAACCCTTGACTACGGGAACCGGGTGGGTTGTGTACAAAGTCTATGGGACTTTTAGAATCTCGAAGTGAACGGGTTAGATTGCGTGGATGTGGACAATGCTACTAGATCCCTTTTAAAGGGCATCAAGCGTGGGGATGCTACATAGCGGGTCGCCATTTTGAACTGGGCTAGTTTGCGCGCACCGCATGACACTGAGCTAACGTGCATTACGCACCGTGCGCAACGCGTATGCAAGATGGCGCCGCGCATCTCATTTGACGAATCTGAACTACCTTTAAGTAACATTTGAACATTCACAAAACTTGTTTAGAATACTAGTGGTTTTCTCATGATAACGAATAACCAATAAAAGCAACGAACAGGTTTTTGTTTTTTGATTTTCCCTTTCGTTAAAAAGATATTCACGCTTGAAGTGTTCGGTTTCTAAATTATCCTCTAGAAAGTGTTAACTGTGTACTAAGTCACCTCAATGCGTTTGCGAATATAACTTTGCATATCGCTCATTACAGCTCGGCCATAATTGTAACATCAATTTGACGTGAGATTTCACACAGAATCACAGAAATACAAATATCATCCTCCATTCATCACTTTCTGCACACGTTAACACATTGACTGACAAAATATAAACCATAGTTATTATGTAATAATAAACTCTAGTTTAATTATTATACGCAACTAATATCTTGAAGTTAACATATTAATATAAGTTGTTGTTTGTTCATTTTGATTACTACTTTAAAGGGAGTGTCCGCCTTGTACAAATCCTCTGATCAGTTTCCAGTAGACGGATGAGGATAAATGTAACATATATACACAATCAATTTGAGATTGAACAACCCTGTAATTTAGATTTTGCGAATGAAAAACGAATGTGTAGAAATCATCCCTTCATCAAACATTATATCGGCCAATAAATGCATTTAGCATAACATTACAACAATATTGTACGTATTCTTGTAAAGCTATTGTGAAGCCGACTTTTTGAAGGTATGCCACGAAAAAAAAGGTCTCGAAAGTTAAGTATAAACAATTACATGTAGTCAGATTTAGCGGGTCTTAGCTATCTTGTTTAGTATTCGCTTACGCTGTTGAACGATCACAATCTGTGCGCGGGTCACGTAGAGGTCACACACAGCAGCTATCGTGAGCGAAATTTTGCACAGGTGAAGACTCGTAATGCATAATTAAACGCGTCACGTAACATAATTTATTTTGAGGTCTATAACTCCACGAAAAAGTGATTTCAAGCTCTAATTTTTGCAGGCAAGTTGTTAAATGACATTTTCTTTCATATAAGACAATAGCCTCTCATCTTTTGAAATCTGGCTTGCAAAAGGCGGACACTCCCTTGAATTATTCTTCTTCTTTTCTTTTTCTTTTCTTTTTCTTTTGCTTTTTCTTTTTCTTTTTTTCTTTTCTCTTTCCTTTTCTTGTTTTTCTTGTTCTTTTCCTTCTTCTTCTTATCACTATGATGACTATTATCATCAATATTAACACACAGGTGCATTGGAGAAATCCCCGGATGTGAGGTGTGGTTCGAACCTCTCTTATACTGTAAGCTTCCTGCTCTGTTACTGCAGTATCAGGTATGACGGGCTGTTTATGTCAATATAAACATACCCTTGACAATATGAGATTAACCGTCGTACTTAAATGGATCTAGCAGCATACCCAGGTAGCAAACAAACGTTGGTCCATCGTTGGACCAACGCTGGCCATTTTTGTTCACAACGTTGCTCCAACGTTGACTAGCAACGTTGGACCATCGATGCTTGTGTACGCCCAAGCGACGATGCTACAATGTGTTGGACCAACGTTGGACCAACGTTGGTATCCAACCAGATTTCAACTTCCAAGGAGTTGCGAGAATCCAACGTTAATCCAACGTTGGACCAACGTTGGTATCCAACCAGATTTCAACTTCCTAGCAGTTGCGAGAATCCAACGTTAATCCAACGTTGGACCAACGTTGGTATCCAACCAGATTTCAACTTCCTAGCAGTTGCGAAAATTCAACGTTAATCCAACGTTGGACCAACGTTGGTTTCCAACTTCCAACGAGTTTCGAGATTCCAACGTTGGTCCAACGTTGGCTTGCTACCTGGGTAGTCAATAACATTTCAAAACTCAAACGGTTCTCACATACCTGGTTTTAAACGAATTACCAATAAAAGCATGGAATAGGTTTCGTGTGAATATCTTTTCCGTTACAAAAATATTTATAATTGAAGTAGAAACTTAATTGAACTTTCTCCATGAAATCTTTGTGCAATGAGGTTATAATCATCACTTTGTATTTCGCTCATTACTTTTCATAATTGTTTTCATAATATCCTAGATAATATGAAATATTTATGATTGTATTCAACATTGTATTCCTCTTAAAGGGATAGTTGAGTATTGGTCAAACTTAACTTTAGTAACCAAAACCTGCACCATTACAGTACAAAGTAATAGTTATAACTTCAACATGCTCGAAGAGTATACACAATTACAAACGACTAAGTAAACCGCTGTTATCATTAAAAAAGAGCCGTTACATTACTCAAGAGGGCGCTTTTAAAAAAATCATTAGTTTTAGCCATTTTTCATACAAAATTGTGCATTAGATGTTTTGTTAAAATAATGATTCAATAGAGATATCATCAACGACTTTTTAAAAACCTATTCAGATTTTTTTTTTTTTAAGTTGTCTTCGAGCAGTTTTTAAATTTTTTCTAAAAAGTCTAAATATCGCCCGGTGAAGGAGCTTTTGAATAAAAAATATATTTGGGATATTTCAGCCGTTTCTGAACCGATTATGATCAAATAAAGTTAATTCTGTCATTACAATTATATGTTCTTTCGAATTTGACAGTCAGTTTTTCATTATCTCACAAAAAAGTATCGGGAGGCACTTCGGGAAATACCAATACTCAACGGTACCTTTAAAAGAACATTTAAGAACATGTTTCAAGTACACCTTAGGATTTGTGTGAAACACCCCCTGATAGTGTATGGTTGTATTTATGTTGACACGAACTGCCTTTCATAATCAGGATGGGGAGCAGCTACCACTCGAGTATGAAGGTAACGAGGAGGTTTTCGCCAGGGCGGCGGGGAAGCTTGACTCTATAGGTACCAGCTGAAGTTTTCCCCTGAACGACTAGCGTAAGTAAATTTTGTCCATTTAATTAATGTTATAATTATTATAATTACATCAAATCAATCAGATAAGTCGATCCTTGCGGGGGTGGGGGGATTCCTTATTTGTATCCATGTTTATGTATTGATAAATGACTGATTAATTGTATTTTATTACTGATAATCATTGATTCATTAATCGATTGATCGTACGATTTCGGGGAACTTGTATTGTTATATTCATGATTCACTCAATGATGAGTTTGTTCCCGCTACTGCCATTTCGACAACTTATGCGAAATAAAAAAAAAACTCTCTTAGACTTCTTCACGGACGATTACATGGACAATCTTTTCCTACAGCTTACTTTTACATACCTGTTTGATCCTATCCAGCATGTCCGACGTTAAACGCTCCATCGAATCTTCCACTGCCAAATACGTGCACATGCCATAATTGACCCACCGACTGGAGTACAGAGTTCAACGCACTTCATTCCAGAGGGATTCCGCCACGCCTTCCTCATCCGGGAACCGTCTCTCGTCTTCGAGTCTTTGCGCAAGTCCCGATTCTCCCTCCTCTCCAAGGCGAAGCTGCTTCCAAGCGATGTGGACGAGCAGAACTTTGATATAATGACGCACGATCCTTCTTTCCCGCCGGACAGGTTCTACGAGAGCCAGCACGCCCTCTGGAAGCACGTCCGAGCGACCGACGAATCCGACCCGATTGTGATCGACACTGCCGACCTCTTGTCGAAGCCAGCCGAGGTGATGCCGAAGTTCTGCGAAGCGGTTGGGCTTCCGTATAGCGAGTCAATGCTTGAGTGGGGCAGTGACCTCGAATCGGCGAAGAAATGGAGGTGGCCCTCTGACGATTACATCAACGACAGACATTACTTAGGTGCCACTATGACAACCGACAAGTTCGTGACGCCATCTAAGAAACCCAGATCACGTGATCAGTTGACAGATGGCGTCCTTGCTTTAGCAGAGAAGGCTCTGCCTTTCTATCAGGAGATGTTTGAAAGTCGGCTCAAAGTGTAGGCAGAAAGCTAAATGGATAATGCGTGTATGGAATGATTTGTACAGCTAACGTAGGCTTTAGGGTAATACTTAAAACAATTTGACGTCAGAAATTACTCGAAATCTCGCTTACAGAAAAAGTTATAGATTTTAACCAAATTGTTTCCTTTATTTGAGTCCCGGTTGACCTATTTTACATATGTCATCTAACGTCTTTCCATAGTAAGTTTAATAATAGCTTCTTACCATCACGAGCATTGAAAGGCGTTTTAGAGACAAACAACCAGCTAAAGGTTTTTTCTAGCTCAGTTGGTAGATCACCGGTCTAGCAATCAGGAGGTCTCGAATTCGAAAAACTTATATTACATGTTTTTGTTTCAAACATTGAGAAACTGACCAGACATGATAATATAATTAAAAATGATCAAACACAATAGGGTTTCCCCCGGGAATCGAACCCGAGACCTCTAGATGGCTAGATCGGTGCTCTATCGACTGAGCTAGATAGCTCCTGTCACGATTGTTAGTCACTGAAACCCTGAGCTTTCTAGCCTAGTCGGTAGTGCACCGGTCTAGCAATCCGGTGGTCTTGGGTTCAAATAACATACACATTCAAATTAGAGGCATAGTATGTTAATTTGTTTTATTATTTTTTTGTCCAATTGTTTTATACTGTTGTTAATATGTTATTATTGTACGACCCGTATACAAACATCCAGGGTGTTCCGCAATATGGGTTTGGAAATATGCTTTTTATGTGCACAAGTTTCTATAGACATTAAAGGGACTTAGTAACATTGTCCAAATCCTCAAAATAAAATTTAATTCTAGCGGTTCCCTCATACCTTGTTGTATTCGTATTAACAATACAATCATGGGACAGGTTTCGGTTTTTCAAATTTCCCTTTCGTTACAAAGATATGTACGATCGAAGTTTTCAGATAAGAAAAACTCCCATGGAGTTTTGAAACCGTGTACAAAGTGAGTGCAGTGAGTTAGTGAACATCACTTTGCATTTTCGCTCATCACTTGGCCATGCAATGTCCATTTGACTTGAAATTTTCACACAATACCCTGTGGACATATGAGATAACAACAATATACATTGCATCAACCATTCATCACTTTTTGCACATGTCAACAAAGTTACTAGATCCCTTTAAACACATTAAAATATTGTATAATGGACTTTGCGATCTTAAATTGACTGACGATCTTGTAACACGAATGGCATTATTCTAATACACTAAGCATGCTGAGTGTAGACAAAATAAATGTTCACGACACCCCTCTATACCATTCGAACACCTGGCAAATATTTGTTTCCTTTTCATTGTGTATTCTTAATAGACGAAGTTGGGCATTTCAATAAGTTTCACCAATTGTACTACATGTATTTATCTTTGCTAATAGGGTTTTACAAATTAAGAGCTTAATTCTGAAAGGCGCTTAATCCACCTTTTCAACTTTGGAGAAAAACAGGTTTCTTTGTCCATCTTTGTACACATGTCTATGGGAATATGAAAATAGAACGTTCCATATTTAGATTTTTGTTTGTATAATATGAACTAAAATCGGGGTTTCTAGATAGCTACGTAGCTTATCAATGTTTTGATATCGTTAACTCATTTTTGTTTTTATAGAAGAGGATTTCGCGCCTTTTAGAAACTAGGCTGTTATTAGAAATTAGAAATGTAACGATTGTAACCCAAAAATGCAAATTTCTATAATTTAATATAGCATTTAATAATTCAAAACTATCCTAATGGATATCAGATAAAATATAATACTATAAAAAAATACTCATAGTAAGAAAAAAACACAACACAATCTTAATCAGTTGTTATAGAGGATTGTAAAAGTGTTACCATGCACTTGCAAAATACTTAGTATTGACACACCCGGCAAAACAAAATAATGGAAAGATATGAAGATAAGGAAAACAATTATAGAACCAATAATCGAATAATGTAATCGGTAGTATAAGATTGTAAAGGTGTCACCATGCACTTGCAAAATACTAAATATTGACACACCCGGCAAAAAAAACAAAACAAATGCGATGATAAGAAAATAAGGGAAAAACACATATTATAACCCATAATAGAAAAATGATAGAAGAACGTAATCTGGTGATATAAGGTTGTTAAGGGGTTACCACGCACTTGCACAAATATTGACCCATCATGCAAAAGACAAATTATCAAGACACATTATATGAAAATCCGAAGAAAATATAAGATTCTAATAATGATTTAGAAGAATGTAATATGTTAATATCAGATTGCAAAGGGCTTACCTTGCACTTGCACAGTTACAAATATTGACCCATTATGCAAAAGATTATCAAGACACTCTACCGCTATATGAAAATCCGAAGAAAATACAAGATTCTAATAATGATTTAGAATAATGTAATATGTTAATATGAGATTGCGAAGGGGATACCACGCACTTGCACAGTTACAAATATTGACCCATCATATACACAAGACAAATTATCAAGACACTTTATATGAAAATCCGAAGAAAATACAAAAACCTAATAATGATTTAGAAGAATGTAATATGTTAATATCAGATTGCAAAGGCTGCGGTTACCACGCAGTTGCACAGTTACAAATATTGACCCATCATTCAAAAGACAAATTATCAAGACACTTTATATGAAAATCCGAAGAAAATACAAGATTCTAATAATGATTTAGGAGAATGTAATATGTTAATACAAGATTGCAAAGGGGGTTTCCATGCACGTGCAAAGATCCAAATATTGACCCATTATACAAAAGACAAATTATCAAGACACTTTATATGAAAATCAGAAGAAAAATACAAGAACCTAATAATGATTTAAAAGAATGTCATCTGGTAATATAAGATTGTTAAGGGGTTACCATGCACGTGCAAAGATCCAAATATTGACTCGCACGTCAAAAGCGGGAGTCAACTCCACATGGCAAAGACAAACAAATTCAAGGATCGTAATCTTCTCTGTCTATGGCAATATTTGCATTGTTTTGTTAAACTTAGAGCTGCTGTCAAATAACAGCCAATTGTGTGTCGTCAAGTGGTAGCCCAGAAAGAGAGAGACAAGGGGGGGGGTGAGTGGCAGAGAGAGAGAGGGGGGAGCGTGTGGGTGAGGAGGGGTAGGGTGGGGGTGGCAGTGCGAAAGAGGGAGAAACGAAACACACAAGTATAAAACAATAGCGTGAGAGAAAAAGGAGAAAGGAGCATAGAAGCGAGAGTCTGAAAGAGGAGATATAAAATGGAGAGAGAGGGGAGGGGACGCTATAAACGTCACATATAGATGGATAGAGAGACAGAGAAGTTGTATATTCAAATATAATAAGAAACAAAGAATGAAAGAGATACATATTGAAATAAACGGAAAATAAAGAGAGACGCAAAGGAAAGTATAAAAATGCAATATGATAATATGAAGAGAGAGAGAGAGAGGATAAGGGAGACAGCGATAGAAAGGGAAATAAACAGAGTGTAGAGAGAAAGAGAGGGAGAGCGAAACAAATGTGGAGCTGAAAAGTAATCGAAAGGCAAACAAAGGCCTTTGAGTCGTCGTTTAAGACAACTTTGCCTAGCCCTCCCCCCCCCCCCCCCCCCCCCCCCCCCCCCCCCCCACCGCCCACCCGCATAAAAAGGAATACTTGCGATTTTTCACAACGTTAAAACATTTTTGGAGTGTCGT
This sequence comes from Echinarachnius parma, assembly GCA_037951105.1. NCBI lineage: Eukaryota > Metazoa > Echinodermata > Echinoidea > Clypeasteroida > Echinarachniidae > Echinarachnius > Echinarachnius parma. The sequence continues at coordinate 10,202 of JBAMJV010012571.1, forward strand.
CTGTTATTAAGCTGCATTTTAATTGTTTACATCGCACACTATTCCGGATTTTGAGGTGTGACACTTGTGGACTTATCATTAAATGGACATAATACTATATCAATTGCTAACACGCTCCGTTTACTTAGTTGAAAAAAAAAAACGAAAATCGGCAATTAAAACAAATATGTTGATCATATCGCACGCGACGCAAGAGCTACAAACATACTCCGCTGAAGTAAATAAGTAATTGGAATCATTCTACGCGCACACGGCCCACGGGGAGAACAACTTTTCTACTTTCTGCTGTATTTTAATGACACGTCGCACGTTTATAATTTGCTTTACCAGTTTACGCCCTTAATTATCACATTTGCGTTAATTCGATTTAAATAGAAAAGGACATCGCAAGGAGAAAATATCGTTCATTGTATTAAAATTACCCGGTAGAGAGCGTAGAAAGTGCTATCCAACTATACCATCTTGTTATAATCATATTGTATAGCTTTACTTCTACGCGTGGAGTTAATGATTTCTCCTCGTATTTGTTCTTGTATACTGATGCCATTATATATCGTATACCGTAACCTCTGAAATCGTTTCTGAGTGAGCAATATACTTGAATTTGCATCGGAGATTTACTATGGATGTAGCATGTTGGGGTATGTATTAACTAAATGTGATAATGTTATAATTTGTTTTAATTTTATTTCAATTATACGTGCATAAGGATACTATACATGTTGTCAAGTTTTGATTATTTTCTTGTTGTGCCCTCCACATGGCATTTATTGGTATAAACAAAACTAAACTAAACGTAGCATGACGTTACAAACATATTTTTAATTCTTGATTGAGTTATCATTACTATATGAATCAAGTAAAATAAATAGTATTAATCGTATTTGTAGTATGATTTTGAAAAACAAGAAACTTTAGCCACGTCATGATAGTATCATGAAGATGTTTTTTGTTTAATGTAGATGATAAGGATGTTTTTTTCTTTCTGGGATACCTTTAGTTTTAGGAACCTCCCATCTCCGGTATTCCTACCGGAAAGAACAAAATGGGTGATTTCAAGTATGGTGTTAGAGTTTGGTGTAAGTGCTTATTAAACACTAACACCGGCCTTAGGCACCATATTTGAGATGACTTCGTGTTAGGATGGTATACAGTGACATTGGGGGATTTCAAATATGGCGCCTAAGGCCGGTGTTAGTGTTTAATAAACACTAACACCAACCCCAAACACCATACTTGAAATCGCCCAGTGCGCCACAGCGCGTATATAGCGTAGGCACACTTTGTTTTACACGGTGTTTCACCATGTGAACACACTGTAGATTATATCAAATTGGGGCGTTTGAACAGTGGGAACTCTCATCACAATGTGAATACACTGCGAATACACTGTGAACACACTGTGATCACTCTGTAAACACACTGTGAGCGCACTATCATCACAGTTTGAACTTGCCCGCGTTCACAGTGTGCAAAATAGTGTGATCACACTGTTTATAACAACAATTTAACAGTGCGTGACTTCACAGTGTGATGAGTTTTCACACTGTTAAAACGCTCCGATTTAACGAAGTCTACACAGTTCACACTGTACCATGGGTGTCGATCTGTCATTGATACCCATTCATCAGGGGGGGTGATCTATTCATTCATCCCCCCTGATGAATAGGTATTACGTAAGTATCGACGCCCATGCACTGTACATAGTCCACACTGTAAAACACAGTGTGTTCACACTGCGTTCACACTGTGGCACACTGTCTTCTTTCCGGTAGGAATATTTTTCACATTGTAATGATTCATGTAGTTATAGAGCCTAAATTAAAGTTATTTACCACACGCGTATATTCGATTCCCAAACGAACGAATAAGAATCTGAAGTATATGTTACATGATCAATTGCGTAGTATGACTTGGGCTTGACAACGCATCATGTAGACAGCGCACTATTTAATAACCACTTGTAACAGTTGTGCAAATAACAGTCGAAGAAATTTAACTGGCGTCTCTAAATTTAGACCAACCCTTTTAATACGAACGTACGCTGAATAAAATAAATAGTCTCGATCACTCGCTATGTTTTAACAGACGATTCTTCGAGTGGCTAACAATCCGCCCAACAATCGTAACAATTGCCGTAATATTGACGTTTGAAGAGACTCTGTACACACATTATTCTAAAGCCGTTTTCAGCCAGGCCTGATTGATTCTGTCATGCTAGGCTAATGGGAGGGGGGGGGGGGGGGGGCGGGGGTGGACATGTCCCCCACATTAGAAAGTGGAGGGGATTGCCTTTCATGATATTTATACATTATGTATTTTTGATTTTAGAACTTTCACTACATATTATGTGAAATTTCTGTCTCAGGTATGCACCAAATCGCACAATTTTAAGCCACAAAATGCAAAATCAGCCTTCAGTGGGAGGTGGACACCCCCTCCCACACCCTCACCCGCTCGGGGGCTTCGCTTCCTCGCAATGTCCCCCCACTTTTGACGCCTTGAAACGTTACGACATTGAAGCTTGACTTTCAGTATAGTGCTAATTATCACAACCAGGTTATCTGAAGTTGTGTTATTGTGACACCCAGTAAAGAGTTAAAGTAAACTTCTTCAAAGCTTGCCTTGAATAATATAACTGACATTTTGAATCATTATTGCCTTTTTAAAATGCAGGCAGGCTGTGAATTCGGAATTCTGCTGAACCATCATTAACCCGGAAGTGAAAAGGACACAATGAGCGGAGTTCGCAAGAAACGCTGGAAGGGGCCAGTTCCGGTCAGCGCAGTCCAAGGCGTCCTCTTGAAAGACAACCGCTTCGCTGACATGGAACTTGTGGACCGCCTGAAGCAGCTGCGCGTAGACCGGGGGCGAGCGAAAAACCTGCTAGACTGGCAACAACAGTCGTTTGTACTAAATCAAGCAATCAAGGAGACGGAGCTACGTGAGATGCACGTGCACCATACGTCCTTCTTGCCAGAGGTCACCATGAAGGTCACGGAGCCAAACGTGCGCGCCAGGCGCCCCTTCGGAAAAGTGCGCCGTTCCGCGTCACAGATGATTGACGATCTCGTGCTTTTCGAGGATAAATTCGCCTCCCTGCCGATGTTAGCGACTCGGAGGAGTCTAAGCATGTCTGGCATCTCGCACCACGATTCCGCGAATATAACCGGAAGTAATTACTACACTGGGAGGAGGTACTCCTTGCCACTGCATAGTACCAGTCGCGCAGGAAGCTTACAACGGCAAAACTCAACATTGTCTCTCGACGAAACAAAGCTGAGCGAAAATCGAAGAGCGATGTTGAATCAATTCCATGGCGAAGGAGGTCCGGAAAGTTCGCGACAAAAAAAATCGGCTCCATCTTTAAGCCAGCGAAAGGCGAATGACGCGGGGAGAGAAATATCTGATGATATTCCATACGAAGGAGTCATGGTAATGCGTGACCCGGGAAGTGAAAGAAGTGAAACCTTTACCCATCTTCACGGAATCGACCTCCGTATGCCAACAATCAGAAAGAGCAAAACTGAGGTGAATCTAAAGTCGACGCACATGACAAAAAGAGAAATCGGGAGAGCGGCGTCAGGACGAAACATAAATGAAGTGTCACGGATAGAGCTGCAACCGGGGCGAAAGACAAATGTAAACCCGCTGGTAAAGCAACCGGAACGAAGAGCGGATGGAAAGCCGCGGCTCTCAGGTAGGAATCTGCCCCTCTACGGACCGGAGGCTGAAGCTGAGCGAGAGGAGAGAGGGAAGAGGCGTGTGCGACACCTCCAGCGCAAAATGCAGGAGATGCACGCACACGATGATGACCGCTTCGTGCGACTGGCGAGGAGTCTAGTGCGGGAAGACGATAATTCGCTGACTCCCGAGGCTGAGTGGAGGAAGAAAAGTGCGGGGCTCAGCGAATTGTTGAACAAGACGCTGGACAATGGAGAGATTGCGCATGTCGATAGCACAATCAAGAGTGACGTTCTTGGAGCAAATGCCATCATCGACGACGACGATGATGATGGCCATGAATATTTCTCCGATGATGATTCGGACATCGATGATGACGATGATAAAGACAATAATGAGAAGGCTGTATACTCAGTAGGCCTATTTTGAGTCGTCTTCGGATTGCTTAGTACTGGGTTTTTGTACTCGTTGCATTTTTGATCGACATGAGTGAAAATAATTAACTCCTTTTCTACGGGACCCTGGTAGGTTTTGTACAAATTATACTGGGATTTCAGAATCTCGAAGGGAACGGGATAAGAACGACATGATGATGGACATGGATTCGATAAATATTGTAGCAAAGACAACAAAATCTGGGTGTGGTCAGCTTCATAACTGCCACTCAATGTCTTCAATAATTATTCATGACTATTTTCAGAAGTCGATTGCAAAAATTGGTATTATACGAAACACATTCAAAACAACTTTACCATGATACCAAGCTAGCACAGTTTCATAAATGAGTGCGTGTTCGATGTCGGGATACAATTAAATGTTAATTGTTCTTTAAAATGTATTTCACCTCAACGTATCAATTAAACAAACACCCAAATTGTAAAGATATTCGTTATTCTTTTTCAAAAATATTTTGTACAACGTTCTTGAAGGTTTCCCCCAAAATGTCTCATAAAAAAACAGTCGAAAATCGGAGCCTGGTCATGATTCCATAATTTTGATTGTCATGGAGCAATGTTTGTTTTTGGAAAGTTTTGGGAAGTTCATTTTAAAGCATTTAAAGTTAATAGTAAATATATAATCCATTGCGGATATAGTATCGGAAATAATATCGCTAGTGATATTCGTTTGTCTCGCAATGTATGGTCAAACTAGGAATCTAAAAGATCATGACGGTTCGTATGCCGCTGCAATACTTTGTCAAATGATATAATCTAATGTAGACAATCGGTTTGTATGCTCTAGTACAAAGTATTGCAGCGGCATACGAAACGTCATGATCTTTTAGATTCCTAGTTTGACCATACATTGCGAGACAAACGAATATCACTAGCGATATTATTTCCGATACATTTAAAGTTAGTTTGATATTATATTTTAATTGCTTAGTAGTACTGATTATGTGGACGTGGTGTGGCGAGATTGGTAGAGCGCGTGCCTTCCATTCGTGAGGTGCCGAGTTCGAACCCAAGGTATGACCATCGCGATTTTCCTTAAGCAAGACAATTTATCGACATTTGCTGCTCTCGACCCAGGTGTATAAATGGGTACCCGGAAGGATGGAACAGAGTTACTTAGCACTGTGTGCACCTTCCAGGTTGCCTGGCTGGAATACTCACCAGGGAGTGGAAAATGTGCACTTTGTGTACTGGATTGTGTGCAGTATGTATCCGATGACCGGGGTAATAATAGTGTCGCGCCGCGAGCGTCCAAAGACGGCATGTGCGCTATTATAAGTAGCCACCATTATTATTTGTATTATTATTATTATTATAATCATCCAATTGTTTTTACTTCTCGGATGACTACTCTCATTCTGTCAACAATAAAGTCAAAGCAATTACAATCCTCTTAGTCTTCACCATTCATCTACTTATTTTCAGTCACTGATTGGAAACCGCCCGCTCGATTAATGGGATCTAGTCACTTTGTTGACGTGTGCAAAGAGTGATGAGTGGTTGATACAACTGTACAATGTATATTGCTGTTATCTGACATGTCCACTGGGATTTGTGTGAACATTTCAAGTTAAATGGACGTTATATGGCCGAGTAATGAGCACAAATGCAAAGTGATATTCACTAAATCATTGCACTCACTTTGTACACGGTTTTCGCGGTCTAGTGGATAATTTAACATCTGAACACTTCAATCGTAAATATCTTTTTAACGAAAAGGAAATTGGAAAAAACCGAAATCTGTCCCCTGCTTATATTGTTCATACAAAAACAACAAGGTATGAGGGAACCGCTAGAATTCCAAATTGATTTTTAGGATTTGGACAATGTTACAGTAACTAAGTCCCTTTAACATGTTTAAAGGGATCTAGTAACATTGTCCAAATTAACAAAACTTTATTAGAAAACGAGAGGTTCTCTCATACCGTGTTGTACCAATAGAACCATGGGAAAGGTTTTGGTTTGTCTAATTTCCCTTTCGTTAAAAAGATACTTACGAAGAAGTGTTCGGATGTTTAACTATCCACCGGATAGTGATAATTGTGTACAGAGTCAGTGCGATGACATTGGGAGTATCACGCTGTATGTTTGCTCATTACTCGGCCAAATAACAACCATTTAATGTGAAATTTCCACAAAATACTCAGAGGATAATATCAAATCACAAAACTGCCTATTTTACCAACCATTCATCACTTATTGCACATGCCAACAAATTTATCCTTTAAATCTTGATACAACACGTCCATCAATGAGGAAACATATTCAACATTAATACATTTAATTTTTTTTTTGTGTTTTTTATTCAGTTAATAACATTAAAAGTGATTCCACAATTTAGAGACATTAAGATTTGATGATATTATGCAAAATCAGTTCAACGACATTGTTATAATTGTTAAAGGTTCCATCACACAATTGCTTGTCTTTTAAATGATGCCTTTTCTTAATATTTGATATTAATGTATATATTTGAGGGCATGTTTTTAAGGTGACTGTGTTGACATTTTGTGAACTGATTTGTCCACTGAGTGATATGTTAAAAGTTCACGTTAAATGAATGTATTGTCATATGGCCGAGTAATGAGCGAACATGAAACTTGATATTCGCTAATTCATTGCACTTCAATCGTAAATATCTTCTTTTTTTTTACGAAAGGGAAATTCGAAAAGCCAAAGCCTGTTCCGTGCTTCTATTGGTAATACAAATACAACAAGGTATGAGAGAACCATTATGGTTCTAAGTAGGATTTGTGGATTTGGACAATTTTGCTAGATCCTTTTAAAGCCAGTATCACACATTTTCGAACGAAACAAACATCACATTTGTTTTACAGCACGTTTATTTGAAATTATCACGCATTGGTTAATTTAGTTTTACTGGTTTATGCATTTAAACCCTTCTTTTATGTTCCATTCGATGTTGAACATAAATAGAAGATTTATCTTTCCGCAGGTTTATTCACAAAGATCTCTAATTTGTTGAAACCGTTTTTAGTGTTGTATGCATGAACTTTAACCCTTCGTATATTCTATCGACATTAAACATGAACAGAAGAATAATAATCTTTCGATACTACATTCGATAAAGTTTCCTAGATAGACGATCAATTCGTCATCACTTTGAAAAATGAAATACATTTGACCGAAACATCAGTACGCCAAAAACAAATGTTAACAATACCTTAAAACCATACACGAAGTATTTATATTATCATGTTAATTGTCTACTATGTAAAGATATTTGAACAAAAAGCCATACTCACCACAAGACAGAAAATGAAGAGTTTATTCAAAAAGGCGCTAAATCCACTTTACGTACAAACGTAGCTATCTCGAAATCCTATATAACTTTCATATTTCAATAGGTATGTGCACAAAATTGGACAAAGCAACGTGTTTTTCTCCAAAATAATTATTGAAAAAGTGGATTTAGTGCCTTATAGAATTAGGCTCTTCAAATAATGTTACACCAGGACTGTTAAATATCTAACAGTAAGCACAGTTTACATTTCAAACTACATTTCTGTCTTGATTTCAAAGCCAAATAACAGTATTGGGAAACGCCCCAGACACAAACAGTTTAAAAAGCCATTAATTATCACCTACCTTAATCTATGTCAAAACATCAACAATTTAATTTAGATATGATAACACACAACTTTTACAATTTTACCCCAAACTATGAATTAAAGGGTACCACCACCCAAACAAAATATTCTTATAAATGAAAGGTAACCTCTTTAGTAGTCCATTCCATCAACAAGTTCAGAAAGATATGTTTCCAGAAAAAAAATATATAATTGGAAAACGCATCACCATCAGCATGCGTTCAAAGGTCTGCATATACGAAGACTACCTGTGTCCAGAGCGAACGAAACGTCCGGGATTATATTGTCTCTAATCGTACGCGTGAATAGAATTGGCGCACTCGCAAATGTTTGGCGCGTACGGAACCATGATATAATAAGGGTTCCGTAAGTGGTGGTAATTAATTGCATTGTTTATGAATTACACAACCCTTTTCAAAATGTTTGGTATCTATTTGATATCACAACACGGTACCGAAACATATACTTATGTGTTGTTATTTACCTGGTGGTCCCCTTTAAGTATTTATATTAATATTTATTGGTCTAATATATCTTAATAGAACATAAACTATGCTATGTAAGCAACATGACAAGGATAAAGTATCACATCAATTATAGTATTAACCGTGCAAAATTGAATGTTACAAATCAACTCTACTTTCGTATGTTGACAAGTTAGATAACTTTGATCGAAACATCACTATGTCAAAAACGAATGGTTTACCTTAAAGCCATACACAAAGTATCTACTGTATATAACATTATTATCATGTTAATTGTCTAGTATGTAAGATATTTTACGGAAATATACTAAGCCATACTAACCACATGACAGAAAATGAAGAGCTTAGTTTCAAAGGGCGCTTAATCCACTACACATACAAACTGATTTAACGAAATCGCTGCTACGTAGATACGTATAAATCCAAACTTTCATAATATTCCAATAGGCACATGCACAAAATTAGACAAAGAAACGTGTTTTTCTCCGAAGTTGGAAAAGTGGATTTAGTGCCTTATGGAATTAGGCTCTTCAAATAATGTTATACAAGAGCCACGTCGCAGAAAGAGATACAATCGATTGTAAGTTATAGTTGATTGTAAGTCTGAAAATTTGCGCGTTTCAACCAATCGGATTTGCCCATTTAGAAAACACGATCTGACTTACAATTAATTGTAACTTACAATCGATTGTATCTCTTTCTGCACCGGAGCCCAGGACTGTCAAATATCTATTCGCACACTTTACATTTCAAACTACATTTCTATCTTGATTTAACAGTATTGAGAAACGCTCCATGCAGACACAAAAAGTGAAAATACGCCATTACCACCTAAATAATTTATGTCAAAACATCAAACAATTTAATTGAAATATGATTACACACAACTTTTAAAACTTTACCCCGAGCTATGAATTAAAGGGTACCACCACCAACAAAAAATTATAATAAATGAGGGGTAACATCTTTAGTATTCCATTCCATCAACAAGTTCACAAAAATATGTTTCCAGAAAAAAAAAAATATAATTGGAAAATGCATCACCATTCTAAAGCATGCGTTCATGGGTCTGCATGTAGGAGACTACTTTTACCAGGGCGAACGAATCGCCCGGTATTATATTGTCTCCAAACGTACGCGTGAATAGCATTGGCGCTCTCGCAAATGTTTGGCCCATACGGAACCAGGACATAGTAGTGGTTCCGTAAGTGGTGGAAATTAATTGCTTTGTTTATGAATTACACAACCCTTTGCAAAATGTTGGGTATCTATTTGATATCACAAAACGGTACCAAACATATACTTATGTGTTGTTCTTTGCCTGGTGGTCCCCTTTAAGTATTAACATTATTTGGTCGAATATATCTTAATAGAACATAAACTATGCTATCACTGGAGACGGGCGTGTACCGCAAACCCACACACACTGACCAATATCTCCACTTCGAGTCGCACCATCCGCTTGTACACAAACTATCAGTCATTAGGACTCTGTTCCATCGAGCCGACTCTGTCTCACAAGATCAGCGTACCAAGGTCAAGGAGAAACAACACATCAAATAATCTCTCGCTAAGTGTGGATATCCAAACTGGTCCTTCACCAAAGCAGAAAACCCGAAACGCCAGGACAGAGCCAACAAAAACACAAACACTGATAACGCTCCACAAAGAAGATCAAGAGACTGTTTGGGAAGCGTAGCATCTCCACGTCTTTCAAGCCTCAGAACACCCTCAGACAAAAACTAGCTCACGCCAAAGACCGTGTACCAAAAGAAAGAAGGAGAAACGTGGTTTACGGCGTCAGGTGTGAACAGGAAGAGTGCAAGGAGTTCTACGTCGGTGAAACGCAGCAATCTCTAAGGGCCCGTATGAACCAGCATAGGAGACCGAGCAGTGCAGACTACATACCAGAATCGGCGGTCTTCACACATTTAAAGTAAGCGAATCACTCCTTTGGCACGAAGGAAGTTGTACTTTTGGACAAGGAAAGCAAATGGTTTGAACGGGGAGTCAAGGAAGCGATTTGGGAGAGAGTAGAGGAGCAAAAACTGAACAAGAAAGGGGGACTCCGTTTCTACCTATCTCATGCCTGGGATAGGGCCATCCGGGACATTCCAAGCCGCTTGTCACGCAACAACGCACCAGTGCGTGACTGACGTTTCCAGTTTCCTACACAGCTATATAAAGACCACCTTCCAATTCGGCGGGTTGCCAGATGAAGCCGATAGACATCGGCGAGACGTCGCACTTACACAAGTAAGTTCCGTCCAGATTTTGATTTATACATTTTCAATATAAACTATGCTATGTAAGCAACATAACATGGAAATGTATTATTATATATTATAGTATTTATCCTCTAAGTACAAATTTGAATGATACAAATCAACTCTACCCTCGTATTCTGAGAAACTGGCAGTCCGCGGTTTCGGTGCAGAGCTTAGAGTGTCGTCACATATCACCGAATAGCGCAAACTGATGTCGGACAGGTAGAAAAGTTGCGAGATCAAAATTGAACGGTGGCGAAAGTTGTCTCCATTGCATGCTGTATGCACAACACTTTCCAATAGACAACGTCTGAAATTGAACGCATTCGCCAAACACAAAACAGGCAAGAAACGTATACGAACGGAGACAAATTTGCTCTCCGTCGGGCGTCCGTTAACATGGTTTACGCAATCGGGTGATAGGTGACAAGGGCTTTTAAAGGCATATGCGTGGTTATAAAGGGTAGTCAGCAAATTCCAACTCGACTCCACCGTAATCTCTCGAGGTAAACTCAAGATATATGTTGGATCGATCGAAGAGAGGTGCTTCGAAATATCTGAACAAAGGCCTTCTTATGAAATTGCATGCAGCAAACAAATTTCTCACGCTGTCACCTAGCCATCAAACGGCGGCACTTTGAAGTCGGTTGCGGTTAAGCTTGTTACGTGATATTTTCGCTCGTAAACATCTCTGATGGATCTCCATTCGACTAGTACAAACATTCCGAACGCGACTATTTTTAATGCATTTTTGACTCGGGTATTCGGAAGCGGGACAGTTTGCGATCGCTACTTATAACTGAGCCAATGGGGATTACGTACCGTGCGTAAAAGGGCGCAAGATGGATCCACGCGTCTAATAACCCACGCATATATGCCTTTAATAACAACATGGTCTCCACCGTTACACAGTTATTTGAGGCCTGGTCACATAACACCGGAAAGCGTAAACGGATGCCCGACGGAGAGTACAATTTTCAATCCGTTCGTATGCGTTTCTTGTCCGTTCAATGTCAGGCGATGTACATGGTTTTATCCGGCGGAATGTTTTGTACAAGAAGGAACGAAGATAACTACCACTACCGGATAATTTGACCTCGAAAATTGTCTATCCGTCGGGCGTTCGTCATCCGATAAACGATATCCGGTGATATGTGACCACGCCTTTAACATCTTTAAGTGTTTTCAGAGTGCGTTTACTCTGTGGTCCGCAATGTGAAAAACAGTGAGTTTATATTAAAGTGATAGTTGAGTTTTGGTATAGAGGGCGCTACACAAAATAATTTTTTGTGAGATGATGTTAAACTGAGTGTCAAATTCGAAAGAGCATACAATATTAATGACAGAATAAACTTTATTTTATCAAAATCGGTTCAGAAATGGCTGAAATATCCAAAAACATAACCATTTGTAATTACTGTGGGGCCCCACAATTATTAGATAATTTTGAACCAGCCGTTAAAATTTGTTTTTAATGCTTCCTCTTTTAAACATTTTTACAAAGGGGTTTTTAAATAGTTGTTGATTATTTCTCTATCTAATCACTATTTCAACAAAACATCAAATGCACAATATTTTGTATTTAAAATGGTTGAAACCAATTAATTTTTAGAGAGCACCCTCTTGAGTTGTAACGGCTCTTTTTGAATAATAACAGGCTTTTTACTTAGTAATTTGTAAATTTGTGGAGTTATAACTAATAGTTTGTATTTTAATGGTGCAGGTTTTGGTTACTAAAATTCAGTTTGACTAAAACACTACGTCCAGAACTCAAACACCGTATTATTTACAGTAGGGTATAGATGTATTCTTTCCGCAAGGGAATGCCTGTGTACCTCACACTCGGTTAAACACGTTGGTGCCTGGCTGGTGGACCAGCTGATCGGAGCCAGATGGCAACATGTTGAGGGTGCATTGTTGGGTGTGCGCATTCCAGGCGTATGCACGACAGTCAGGGGTGCCGATGCAGAGGTTGGTGCAGGATAGTTGGGACCTTTGGTTCTCGAAGGTCTGGATGATTTGGCTGGCTTCAAAGTTCTTATCCCTGTAACGGAGCTCGAAGCGAGACGAATGCATGGACGGTTTTCCTTTATTATAGAAGGAAATTATAAATGGAAATTATGTACGTATATTATACATGTTATAGCATCGACATTAAACATCGAGATACGCGTCTCAATCTCGTATCTTGTGTTTCATCTCTTCCAAAAGGTGCGCTGGGGAGTGTACCCGGAAGTTAAGACTTTAGAGAGAGCGCGTGATGTGTTGGCTTATTTGCCCAATTTACTTTTTGGAGATACCGTTGTTATTGTGGATGTGGTATAGCAAGATTGGTAGATCGCGCGCTTTCCGATCATGAGATCCCGAGTTCGAACCCTGCCCACGGCGTTTGTCCTTCAGCAAGACAATTTATCCACTATTGCTGCTCTCTACCCAGGTGTATAAATGGGGACCGGTAGGAGGTAAAAGCCTTTATGTGAACGATCTTCTTGAGCCCACTGAGCGCTTGGAAGGAATACTCCCCAGGGAGTGGAGATGGTGCACACAATGTGTGCTGGTTTGCATTTTATCCTATGACCGGGGTAATAATAAAATTGTAAAGCGCTTAGAGATGATTATCAATCGTGATAGGCGCTATATAAATAGTGGATATCATTAGTATTAATTTTGCGATGTTCTTTACGACATCGTGTTAAAAACGTTTATTCTGTAATGTGACAAGTTGAATAGAAGCACGAAAACAGTTTAACAATTGCATTCGTTAAAATAATGTCTTGATCGAGTCGAAATGGAACTTTACAATTTATATCATTAATTTTGTATCAGTATACATGCATTGCAACGGAGTGTTTACTCTACACGAGCAGAGAGAAATTGATCATAATCATAGTATCTAAATAAAACCATATATTTAAGGTGAATCTAAATAAAGCAAACTATTTGAAGGAGTTCAAAAATAATATCTTATCAGCTGACTTCAAAGTGTGGCTAATTCCTGGATTTTGTTATTACATGTATAATGTTATATCTTGCTTGTTGTATTGCTTTTTCAACCACCTTTCCTTTTATTTTTCCTTACAACGCAACACGTTTGTCCACGTGATTGACTAATATAATCAGGTTTTTCCTATTTTAGACTGCCCTGTCGCTTTAAAGAAATCCTTACCGAATGAAAACTTTGTGAATTGCCGTCCACCGATGTACGCATAGCTCGCTGTGGTAGAATCGACTCCATAAACGACGCTGTAATACGGCAAAATCGTGTCGGAAGATGAGATCACATACGTGTGTTTATTCATACCATTGAAGGAGTATGCGCACATTCCGCCACCACCCGACGTCGCAATGCGTGGATGGACTTTCAGAGTCGATGCGTTACTCATGTTAGAGGAACGTCCGGTGAAAGAGAGATTTCCTTCAGCGCGGCATGGCATGATGATGTTAAAGAAATGTGTTGGTAGAAAATCGTCGCCTTGGGGATTCAGGCGGATATAAGTGGTATGGGCGGTGTACTGTTGCTCTGGTGGTATCATCACCATGGACGTTGCTCCCGTCATGATCTGCGCGACCTGGACGGGGAGGTCACTGGTGATACAGAGCATGACATCGGACTGGACGGCATGACCATGAAACCCTCCTTGGTTCAGAGGAACAACCGTGCCGTTTATGAACACATTCGTGTTGTCTCTGCCAGCGACCACCAGCACAAAATAACCGGGAGTCCCCACATAGAAAGGCGCCAGATTAAACTCCGTCCCCCATCGGTCGTACGGCACCAGCTGCTCTATGGCATAGTCGCAGCTGCCAGACGCCGCCCCGGTGCCATACGCACACGACGAGCCGCTCACCACAGAAACCGAGGCATTTGCCAGTATCTTTGATCCTGTAAACTCGTTTGCCGCGGTGGTGATGACCACTTGGTGCCACGCAGCTATTTCAATGTCCAGAACCTTGCCTCCAAGGTGAGTCGTCTCGTTGAAGTTGAAGTCCGCATTCGGGGTCAGTCGGACCCAAGTTGGCTCGCCGGTTGACGAGATGACCACTTGGCCCAGGCCCGGATCGGCACGGACCACCACGAAGTACTCTTGACCTAAGTATGAAGCCGGTATGACCGCTGTTCCGCCGTAATTTTGTTCCTGTTTGGATAATCAAGGATGAAAATGAAAGTCAAAGTTGCAAACGAGATACGAAACCAGTATAAAAAGTTGTTGATTATCATTGTAGACGTGGTCATTTTCGGGTGGCAAGATTTGTAAGGTGTGTACCTCCTATTTGTAAAGTCCATACTTCACACGAACCAGAGTGTGCTTTTATTTCGAGGGAAATAATAATAATAGGTTCAATTTATAATTATAGCGCCTAATATGATACAATATCATCTCTCAGCGCTTTACATTAGTATTACCCTGGTCATAGAATACAACTCAAACCAGCGCAAATAAACTCTTTGTGAGGATGTCATATAAGGAGGACTTACATTGATAATGCGGATAAACTTATATTTGTGCAGTTTTGTTCTCTATTTTATTTAATTACGGTGAATGCCCACTTGCAGCCAGAAGCTATTTTCCAGGAGGGCCGTGAACAAAGTAATACAAGGAAACATACAATAAGATATCATACGTTTTGTAGACGGTACAAAAGGAAGAACATAAACATACTTTTACATAGATAACATGTATTTTCTAGAGGGGCATGACGTGCTACGACCATCAACTTCCACCCTTGTGAAACGTTTTAAGAGCACCTCAGCCCAGAATTCCCCTTCAGAACCATTACAAACAAAAAAATTGTACTTACCGCAACATTTGCCACAAACACGACCACACTGAAGTCATGATCCGGGTGTGCCAGCATTCTAAATGTCCCGGTGTGAACACCTGTTGTAAGCGACAATACATCTTCCGCTTCCGGCTCCTTAAAGACATTTATGAATTTACGGGGCATTGCCTGGACATCATGTGTCTTCCCGAACGACTGAGCTGGGCGAGATGCATTGACTGTCGTGTCTACCGGCGCCTGGATGATGTACCTGAATCGCCCCGCCTGCTCGGTCGAGTTACCGTTCGAAAATAGTCCAAATACATATTCGTGGTCGTATGGAGACGAGCGATGGTCGGTTCCATAGCGATCTACAATGGGTATAGGAGAAACAATGGACTTGATATCAAGGTAACTCTACCTTACACAACACTGTCAGAATGTATGTCCGATTATAATGTTCGTTCTTTTTTCTCGTATTAAGTTTTCAGTAATTAATCCATCGTAAAATTATGTATACACCCAAATTGATTCGGTTTATTAATGAACTTCCCATACTCTGATAGATCTATATAGCAGGATGTGTATTTATTTTTTCAATGCTGCGAGAATGTGACGATTATATATATATATGTTTAAAGGGATATAGTAACTTTGTTGACATGTGCAAAAAGTGATGAAAGATTGATGCAATGTATAGTGTTGTTATCTCATATGTCCACAGGGTATTGTGTGAAAATTTCAAGTCAAATGGACATTGCATGGCCAAGTAATGAGCGAAAATGCAAAGTGATATTGGGTGATATTCACTAACTCACTGCATTCACTTTCTACAGGGATGAAAAACTCGCCCGGAGTTTTTCTTATCTGAATACTTCAATCGTACATATCTTTGTAACGAAAGGGAAATTTGAAAAACCGAAACCTGTTCCACGATTTTCTTGTTAATACGAATACAACAAGTTATGAGGGAACCGCTAGAACGAAAATTTTATTTTGAGGATTTGGACAATGTTACTAAGTCCCTTTAAATGATGATTAACAAGAACAAAATAGCACAAGAACAATACAGATTTCATGTTGTTCGATGTAAAACCAAGTCGAATGCTTCATTTTCGAATGTAGGTGTCTATAAACAAATTTGAATCCCTGAACGCCGACTATTGGGTTTTCCGCGCAAAATGTAATGTTCTTTATTTTGGTTTGACAGGAATTTGCGATCGCGAATTTTGTTCTAAAGTGAATGATCGAATCGTCAGTTTGTTTACTTGACCGGGAACCTTTATTATCCGTATTGTTTTTGGTATAATTGTTATCATAATCATCTGCATCATCTCATCATCAGGAACATCATCATTAATACCTAACGTGTCAAGTGCTTGCATTACAGATACCGCTTGGGTGTCATGTGCTTGATTACACGCAATTATAATACTTGACCATGTCCATTGTGATGTGCGGTGGTATTGTATACGTAAGTGGCTCTATTGTTCAGTGCACACCCTAATCTTCATATGTGGGGCATTTGCCTTTCAGGAGATTCCTTTTAAATCCCCCAAAAAGTAATCTAGCCTTCCAATTAATGTGGCACTAGAAATGGGCTCCACTGGCACGTTTTGGGTTAAACTAAGTAGCATACCTTCACACATGCTCCCTTGTACCAGGATAGATTCTTGGATCCGTAGAACAAGAAGAAGTAGCATCAGGCGTACAACCACGGCCATTTCTGTCACGCTTGAATCCTGTTACCAAGGTTACAAAAAGTTACAGGGATCAAGTACGATTTCATGTATGTTGACATATTATAATTATGCACAAACAGTAAAGGGGTTAACCTGATCCATTACTTCATAAGATTTCCCCAAACGTTAAATATCAGACTTCATTCATATGCTTATTTCATTGTCAGATTATGTTGAATGATATGTGGTGTTTTCATATAATATAACAATATTTACCTAAGTGAAATGGGTAGACATTTTTGTCCGATTTTATTGAGTATCCGAATTCGGATACTTCGAAGTATCCGAAAACATAATAAAACTGGTACCTACTAAATATTCAAATTGAAATGGTAAATTATCTCCGAAACATGTTCATATAAAAAAAGAAAATGCGTGGTTGCTGTAAATTATCATCGGTATCCGTAAGTACCACCCGTTTCCGAATTTGCCATAGTTTGGTACACAGCTAAACACTACAAAATCCTCGCTATTTTGTCAAATCAAATTATACGTCGCTATAAGTTAAAATTGTATGTGTTGCAGATGTATGTATAATGAAGTTCAAAGAAAATTTGAAAATGGTTTCATACTTTGCTTACGATTATTATTTCCGAAACACTTTGATAAAGAAAATGTGTGGTTGCTGTGAATTATCCTCGGTGTCCCGAAATAGCACCCGTTACCCAAGTTTCCATTGTTTGGTACATAGCTAAACAATACAAAAATGGTGTCATACTTTGCTTAGTATTATGCCCGGCGCAGACAAAGCCGACTCGACCCGATCCGACTGGTTTTCAGCCTGATTAATTCAGTATGTGCTGCATCAGGAATCGGGTTTTTCCAGTAAAGTGCAAGTCGGAGGTCATTCGAGGCCGATTCAACATGTTGGATCGGCTCCGACTGAGCGAAACTGACTCTAGCCTGAGTGAAAACCAGTCGGAGCGGCTCGAGTCAGCTCTGTCTGCGCCGAGCTTTAGTACGATGAAACCTTAAAGGTATGAATGACTAAATAGATATGACAAAGTACCGAAGGTTTGCTGCATACCTAGTCATTGTCATGGGTAGTGGTTCCAATTACAAAATCGGGCTATGGTCAGTCATGTTGTGACCGAGCGGTTGCTATGCAGGTAATCGTCCAGCTGCAACCAACTAGGAAAACCCCAAACCAAAGAACAAGTTGGTCAAAACTATTAGCATGGTTACTATTGTAAACAATGGTATCACAAAGAGTGTGATATATTCACACCCGGAAGTAGTGATGGCAATTGTTGGGAAATAACTTGTCCTTTTATTTTGGGCTTTGGTAATAACTGTTGGATGGATATTGACGATTGTCTACTTCAGACCCTTTCACACCTTCAAGGATCCAACACGGATCGACACGGGCGCACTGGCATTGCTAAAGCTCGTTTCCGAAGCTCTCGGTGGCTACACGGAGACTCCCGAAGTTGTTCGGTGAATACACAGAACTAATACGGACTATTTTCATCTGTGTACTCCGGGGCGAAATAATTGCGCATGTTAATTTTCTCCCGGATCGCCTTCACAATGCCGGTACGCCAAGGATCACGCCGGAGGCCTGCCGGAATGCCCGGTGTGAGCCCGGAGAAAACGGAAAAAACACGGAGGAACCCGTGCATCCGCGGTGCAACCATACGTTTTTTTTTAACAATAATGGAGCTGACAGTGTGCTCCGTGACCTTCGCACAGCACCGTGCGAAGAATCCTTGAAAGTCGAGACTCTGAGCGATCCCGCTTTTGCGGGAATGTGCTTCACTGTTAAATGTGTGAAAGGAGCTGTAGCAACCACTGGGGCTTGCAAACATTGATGGCTTGCGTGGCATTTTTGAGCACCATTACCCATGGCAGCACATAGCTGTAATGTCACACGGTACTGTGTACAGTCACAACTTCGTTGATTAAACACAGGTTATTAGATCCCTTTAAAAGAGGAGCAAACACTCGCATTTGTTCATACGAACTCCGTTAACTTCAGTCCAATCCTTCTTTGGTGCTATATTATTGCTTCGCACGTCGCCTGGTAAGGTTAATTTCTTGCGATCGCGTGTTGATTTTCACAGTTGTTTAGCAATATTTGGTTTGCCCTTTGACTTTTGACCTTGGAAATTTAATGGGATCTATTCTAGATGACCACGAAGCTTCTACTAAAAAGCTGTTGAGATATCTATGAAATTGTGGGCAGGAGGCAGGAGACTGGTGACGAACTGACGCACTGACGCACTGACGCACTGACGCACTGACGCACTGACGCACTGACGAACAAACACATGGGACCAAAAACATAACCTCCTCCAACTTCGTTGGCGGAGGTAATTATGCACCTACATTAAGCAGAAATAACAGTGTTTGATTCGCCTTTAAAGAAGTGCCTTAGATATGAGTGGAGGGCTGTTTCACAAAGATTCGAAGTTGAACTTAACTTTAAGTTGGACCTAACAACTATGGAAAGCCGTTACTTTCTTAGTAGCAAATTTTGAAACAGTTTGAAAGGCATACATTTGAATAAAATAAGTTATACATGTTTTGATCAATATAAATTAGCCTCAAAATTATTGAAATAATCGTTTGATAGATACTTGAGATTGGTTTGCTTTTGAATATGTTTTATTCCCAAGCGTACATATGGCTTGGCATAATTTAAAGTCGAACTTAGAATTTAAGTTCAACATAGGATCTTTGTGAAACACCCTCTAGTTCTAGGACATACTTTACCTCTAGCCTTATGACGTGTAGGAGATGTGCCGTCTTAGGTTAGCTCGGGATGACGTCTGAAGCCGAAATGATCAGGTTGAGCATGTCGTGAGATTTATAAGATCTGAAGAAGGCGGGGGCGAGTTGGAGTAGTGGAGGGCTGACAACCCCTCTCAGACTTTGCCTTGAAAAATATTGAATACAAACTGAGGGAGGGGGGGGGGGGGGGGCATGCATCAACAAGTATTGTATCCAAACATGTAATAAGCAGATGCCAGTGACTTTATATTGTCAGTCCATACTTGCGGTGAGACAACTCCCCCCCCCCCCCCCACAAACAAAATATATATATTTATATTTAAAAAAAAAAAATAATAGAGAAATAAATATATATCTCTTCCGATGTCTCGATCTCTTCTCATTTAATTGTTTGATTTGTATCATTTTAATTATGCTTGACAGTTGAACAATGGGACTCTCATATCAGCGATACGACGGAGGCAAGATGGTATTTTTATGTAATAAAAACATCAATAATAAGTAAACGTT
>JBAMJV010012572.1:0-39944 GCA_037951105.1 Echinarachnius parma
TTACACAATCGTTAATCGTTAATTGGCAGTAGAAGACGTTATTTTATGATTTGATTGCATTAATTATGATTGCAAATAGTAAAGACCCATAGCAACACACCTCTGATATCATTGAACCTCGTATACAATATCTGGACGTGAGCCAGAATATTCGCTTTGTGAAATTATATAAAAGTCAAACTGATAATGCGTTGATAATAAAACTACCGCCAAATTCTTATGTATGTTTAAAGAAATGAAATCAAAAATCATGCATCCCTTGTGTATAATTTGGGCCATTTGGTATGCAGCTCTGGATGTAAGTTTATATCAAAACTGTTTACGGCAATGTTTTATTGCCTTTTGCACTAATCGAAGTATACTTATATATACCCGTTGGTATTGTTTAATTTGTTAACATACATCAAGGTGCAATCTCGTGTACTCATTTAGAATAACGTTCCCAAATAATAATAGTCGTAAATGAACTTTAATTGCAATTCCAATTCAATATAATTTAGAATCATACATTTATGGGGTACATATTTCTGTGTTTAGCACTAAGGATTAACAGTCTGTGGCATAACAGCGTGGTTGAACCGATTTGGGGAGATGCGGATGATTATGAAGGAGGTGGGGGGGGGGGGGGGGGGGGAGGGGTAGGTATATACACGATATCAATGTCTTTATTTCTAGGCTATTGATTTGGGCTATCTTTTGGGGGTCGGTGCCCCCCCCCCCCCCCACCCTCCGTAGGTACGTCATTTGGGATGATCCGTAATTCAGATGAGAGATTGGGACAATGCGGAGTAGCGATCGAGCCGAGGGAATGAAATAGCCAAAATATGGGGTCGGTGTTTGATTGACGTCCTTTAACCCACGAAAGCAGTAGTATAATTTTTAGCTGTGGAATAATGCGTATGTCCCAAACATTCGCAAATGATATTCAGTTTAAGGAAATAATGATATGCCTCATGAAACTAATACGCCTTCAGATAGGGTGGAATGCTTATACTAGCCGGCCCCGTACTAAGCTGTACGGGTGATACACCTGACCCCCCCCCCCCCCCCCCCTCCCTTTCCGAGACATACCCGAAAATGTTAGATGCATTCTTAGTTTTCTTAAACTGTTCTTACAGCGTACAATAACATATTAAATGATGAAATAATGATTCACATAAAAAACACTCTCGAGTTCACTGTCATAAATGCAAATCAAATCATATTTAGGCACGATCCGAAAATGAATAGCGGATTACAGCCACCTAGACAGCGACTTATACATGTTACATTAAATTTGAGCATAATAATGAACCTACCAAACTATATGAAACGTTTATACGAAAATCCTAGTGTTGATGTTTACAATAATATACTTTGAGTCGATTATATAACGATAGTTTGTTGGCCTTATCAATGTATTTGATAACTATCGAATAATGTTCTAGCCTAAAATGTATTCCGATACAAGTATTATGTTTTGTTTTAAGCCGTTTCAAAACCGTATTACATTCGACAATGTTCATTCTGTCCTAAAAATCATGTTTGATTTTGAATACAACACTAAGTATTCCCGACCTCACCTGGCATCAAAACTCATGGAGTGACCTCCCGACAAAATGTTTGTATACTTTTCAAATTTCCTCAGCTACAATTAACCAAGTCATCTACAAAAAACATGTTGTTAAGGGGTAGTTCAGATTTGGTATAGAGGGCGCTGCAAAAAAAATCTTTATTTGTGTCGTGTACTGATATTCCCTCCTTTTGTATTGATGTCAATATATGTTATGAAATAACCACGTGTTGTTAGTTTTTAATTAACACAAACAGCGATCATTCACCATCATCCATCATAATGGCCATCAATGACCACCGTCATTGTCATAATTGACATCGTCATCACTATCACCATCGTAATCGGCGTTATCGTCATTATCAGCATGAAAAACATAATCATTTTGATCATCATTCTTATCATTAGCATGATCATCAACATGGTCATGCATTATCACCACTAAATATCATTATCATCATCATCATCGTCGTCATCAGCATAACACTCATTGTCATCGTTAAAGTAGCAATAGCTAAATTATCATTATGAACATTAACACAATATTATTAATCATAATTATCATCATCATCATCTTCATCACCATCATCATCATTGTCATCCATTAACATATCAACATCACCATTATGATTATGATTGATTGCTCATAATTTAATGATTGTTCCATTTTGATCTGTGACTTTTTTTCTTCCCAGATACTTCGAGAAGTCATAATCTAATTGAGTTCGCTATTTTCTGCTATGTGTGTTGTTTTATGGATTGCTCCACTTCTTGATATATTTATGTCATGGTCATTTTAATAATGCCATAAAAATTAACTTGTATAGAGTTAAAATAGGAACAGTGTATTAAAGGAATACAGTTATGTCGTTAACATTCACAAAATATACAGCGGAATGTAGTTTTAAAAAGAGGATAATTTCCGTCTGATTGTTGGTGTATGCATCATCTAGAGTTCCATTCATTTTACTGATCTAGCCCCGTTGTAGTGTGAGTTACAATCGATTGCAAGTTATGATTAACTTAACTGTAAGTCAGATAATATGTGTTCTAAATGGGCACATCTAAATGGCTGAAACGCGCAAATTCTCTGACTTACAATCAAGTGTCACTTACAGTTGATTGTATCTCTTTCTGCAACAGGGCCCTAATATAATGTCACATAATTTATGTTTAAAACACTCTTTAAAATTATTATTAATGGAACATTACTGTGTGTACATATGAATCCTTTTAACATAATTATTGTAATTATAATGTTTATTTGTTTAACTTTTGCTTTACCTTATAATGTGCATCTTGTAACATGTTGTATTGTTTGCTTACACTGAAGATACTGATAGAGATTCGAATTGTAATACACACCCGTATTTAAAACACCAATCAAACAAATCTAAATCATACACACTTAACCAAAGGCACACACATCAAACACGGAAATGTATTGAAGACAGACTGGCGCCAAACCAAACAGTGGGAATATATTATTTTATACAGCGAGAGAAAGTTTATTATTGTGAAATGTATCATAAGCACAATATTGTCTACAACATACGGATAATTCATCAGCATATCAACACCTCAGGACTTATCCCCATGACAGATATATGTGATTCTGCCTCGACATTATGCGTGTTATGATTGTACCAAAATTAAATTGTCAATTGACACATCTAATACAGATAATTGATGCCCTACTAATTACATCGCATTCAATACCAACATAAACATGGATAATAATTTGGTGTTGCCAAGAGTCTACACGTAACATGCCTACGTTAGGTCAAGTTCGCAAATTATTGTCCGTATGTTCGTCTATGTTCACTCAAACAACATTAACGGGGCCCAACTCGGGCAATTCCATGGTAAATGAATGTCATATGACCAAGTTGTAAGTTAAGATGCAAAGTGACACTTGCCGCACTGACTTTGTACGCAGTTATAACTATTCCATGTTTCCATTGGTAATACGAATACAATGAGTTAAGGGCGCCAGAAACAAATCTTTGGGGATTTGTACAATTTTACTTAATCCCTTTACTCGTAATATCGTCAAGGCTGTGCAACTTTGTGATAGACATTACATGCATTGTGCTTAGTTTGTACACGTATCCGTGGTAGAAAATCAATACCTGTATAATCAAGAAAATAATGTTATACATCCCGTTATTATAATACTCGACATATATGTGACCGGATATAGCAATACCCTGCACTTGTCTGCACAAATCAAAATGTAGATTTAGGGCCTTATCACAAGCTTTCATTTCATGATGTGTACACAAAAATCGGTCCATAATTGGCTAACATATGATTGTTTAAATCTTAGAATCCTTTGACACACATTATGTGAACAATAAATGCCAATTTCTTCAAAACATGAATAATCGACAAGTGCTATAGCCGGTCACATATGTGGACGTATATTAAAACGCTTGTATCTTATTATGAAAACAAGGCAATTATTGGTATTTGGATATTGTACCTACACTTAAACGATCGCTATAATAAATGCATAACACACTAACATATCGATCGTCGAGCTGTTGATACAAATGGCATGATTAACATTGCAGGTTCAAGGTAATTACGTGTTAAGAAGTTATATTGACGAATATACATTTTCTTTATCTTGAAAGATGTTATGATTTTTTGCATGTATTGTCAGTAATGCTTTTGTTAAAGTAAGGGAAATAATATTAAACAAAACCAAAAAAAGCAACCTAACCCAAAAAAAGCATGTTACAAATAGTATACTACATGTAGTTGTATTGCATTTTCATCATAAGCTATTATAATACATTTTGAACAAATTTAACCGATAAGTTTAATACATTATCTGCAACTACATCTGCATATCGTACACTTAGATAATCACATTAAGCATTTTAAGCGACAAAAAGACGATGCTACTATCACTCTCATAACATTTTGTGCTCAATTTGTCAAAGTATACTATGTTAAACTTTTGAAACAAACCTAATTGAGCTAACACGTTATGACTAATAAACATACACTTTGTTTTATAATTCAGGAAATCACATTTAGAGACACAAGCACAATTTCAATACATGCTTCAGCATTTAGTTTCTATTTCACTTTGGCACGAAAAACACTATTAAACTAACACGTAGTCAATACTTGTCATGTATACCATTATTTTAAACGACACACACACACACACTTATATTATCCTTATCATTTATTTGTGTACATTTATACATATTTACGTCTAGTTTGTATCAATACGATGCATTAAATCAATCACCCCAATACATTTATAGTATTATTCATATTGTGTTTACACTTGTTAGAACACAATTTCTAAGTTTTCAATAATTACATTCAGTAGGATGACTTAATTCCGTTTTATTTTACATTTTCCAATGTCTTTATTTTTTACATTTAAAACGATATATTCCAGCTATTAAGATTCATTTTAGATTGTTAAAATGTAGAGTAAAAACAAATTAAGTTATTATGCATTACAATTTGTAATTTTGGGCCGATATATAGCCATTCCTAAACTAGAAGCTGGGAACTGCAGCCCACCTAGCGTCTCCGCCCCACAACCCTGCGCGCGTAACTCAGCGGCTTTATGTCTTCATTGGCCTAGCGTGGTCGGACTAATCGAATGGGTACTGGCATTTTTGGAAGAACACACGGTGTGGTATGTTCTAAAACTTCCTATTATGTTTGTATTATATGTGTCGCATTGTCCGCCTGTAGCTTCGCAATTTTCCATCTGTATCTATAATCTCTATGTCCATTCACGAACGTATATTTTATTAGTACTACTACCCAAACAATTATGGTTATATTAGTATTAACCCGTTCAGGACAGGTTGATTTTTATTTAACATGCATTCTCCATAGATCCCACCCCTCGGGTTTTCGAGATCAGTACTGAATGGGTTAATACAAATGATAATTACAACCATGATAATAACACTGGTCACCGTAGCAATTTATGTTTGCATTATTATTATTTTGTTGATATTGTTATTGTTACAAATGAATAATTATCGATACAAATACAAATAAGTATTTCACAAGTTACTATTTGACATATTTACTTTATACATTTATTTTTCTGTCAGATTTATTTTTCCACTGTGATGTTATTGCAATACCAAACGAATATAATTGTAATAACAGTACTATTGACTCTAATTCTAATTGACACATACAATAGAGATTATTATCACCCACACACATCGGTATTTAAATGAACACAATGGTCCATAGCTAGAGCAAAATCCGTATGGCACAATATACAAGCGATATGAGCATACTTTGAAAATTAATTAAGTGTCCTAGTTAAGCTAACCACATGCACTCGCTATGATTTTTGAGAAATTACAAACATTTTATACCAAACAAACCATATATCCATATGTACAACATTATCTTTCGATGTTACTTCCTGTTCTTCATAACTTAAATGATTATATACTACTATGCGTTCAGGCAAATACGCGACTTCCATCTTGGATTATGAAGTTTTGCAGATGCAATACATGACAATCAATGTTATGAATTGCTCCTTCACCCTCGCTAGCGATATTATTTTGTCAGTATTCGTGCAATACTGCAACCTACGATATATGGCGATAGATAAACATGATTAATTCATACACAGCGATGTAGGCCACATATTTTAGACTTCAGTGAGAATGTCCATACCATCTTTACTTAATTAACCGGTTCTTATACTATAATGGTATAGATAAAAAATACCCTTAGCCATATTTTCAAATGCAAATTACTACGCTGGCTATCAATTAAAATATGACCCATATCACGGTGTGTATCATTATATTCACCCGATAGATTTATAACTATGAGGAAAATAACTGTCCTCAGAGAACAGATAACAAACTGTTGCCTTCAGAACGTAGTCTTTAAAGGGATAGTTGAGTTGTGGTATAGAGGGCGCTACACAAACTATTTCTTTGTGAGATAATGAAACACCGAGTTTCAAGTTTGAAAGAGCATACAATTTTAATGACATAATCAACTTTAATTGATCAAAATCGGTTTAATAAGAAATGCCTGAAATATCCATAAACACAACCATTTGTAATAATCATTGGGCCCCACAATTATTTTATAATTTTGAACAAGCCGTTATTTGTTTGTCAATGCTTCCACTCTTCACTTATTTACAAAAGAGGTTTTTAAATATCTGTTTATTTTCTCTCTATTTATTCACTATTTCAACCAAACATCACATGCACAATATTTTATTTAAAATGGATGAAACCAGTGAGTTTTTAAACAGAGCTTTTTTGAGTTTTAATTGCTCTTCTTGAATGATAACAGGCTTATAAAAAAGTAATGTGTAATTTTGTATACATTTCGAGCATGGAAAAGTTACAACTGTTAGTTTGCAATGTAATGGTGCAGGCTATTGGTTACTAAAATTTAATTTGACCAAAACTGTACCCTCTTTACCAAAACTCAACTACCCTTAGACATTACTCTTGGCTCACCTCAGTCCACGGTGATTTGACACACCACTTCTGGTGTGGAACCAGTTTGAGTATTAATCTCGCAGTTGAGGTCATTCCAATATCCAGGATAAATATTCTCCCATACGTGTGCACAGTCTGTATTCGCGGTTTCGTGAGATGGCTCCCCTGGATACCAGTCTGAAATGAATAGATACGAACATGGATAAATACTCACATTAATAACCCATATCCGCTCTGATTCATACTAATTAAATTAAGCTAACATGTAGTCTAGCAATCCTAATCGGGAATTATTTGCATGAGGTTGAACGGAACGTAAACGTAAATCCAATCCATTATGCTATTATCCTGCTGTAAATACCTGATACAATCATATTGTCACATTGTTTCCCAATAAACTTTTTTTCTTAAAGGGACAGTCCATCTTTTACAAAACGTCTGAACAGTTTCCAATTGATGGATGGGGATGAATGAAAAACACACACAAAAAAAGTCAGATCGAACAGCCCTATAATTTTGAATCAACGAATGAAAAACGAATGCGTCCCTCCATCAGACTACATATCGGTCAATAAAATAGTTTAACTGATTTAGCATAATATTACAATTATATTGTACTTATTCTTAAATATAAAGGTATTGTGAAGCCGACATTTGTAAAGGTATGTCACTGAAACAATGTTAACAATTAAGAATATGTAATTACATGTAGTCAGTTTAAGCGAAGTTTGGTTAATTTGCCTAGTGTGCGGTCATGCTATTCTTATTTGTGCGTGGGTCATGTAGCTAGAGAGGGTGACGGAGGGGTTACGCATATAGCGTTGTGGTACTTCGTGGAATCCGTGTACGAACTTCCTCATCGGGTGAATATACATATAATGCACAATTAAAATTGGACGACGGTTTATTACTTTTAGGTCTGTAAATCCACGAAAAGGAGATTTCAAGCCCTATTTTTTCTTCAGGCATATGACATTTTTTTCAGATAATACAATAACCTCGCAACTTTTCAAATTGTACTTGTAAAAAAGGGAATGCCCCTTTACCCCGTTGAGGACGAATTGATTTTGGTATAACACGCATTCTCCATAGACTCAAGCCCGAATATTTTTGGGACCATTCCTCAACGCGTTAAGAATGTAATAGTAATCAACAGTTGATAAGTCGAAGAAGCTCTATAACCATGACGGTTCCTTAAAACAAACTATTGGAAATAACAGTATGTCATCTCCATCTCGCGTCAACATTAAAGGGATATAATAACTTTGTTGACATGTGAAAAAGTGATGAATGGTTGATACAATGTATATTGCTGTTATCTGATATGTCTACTGGGTGTTGTGTGGAAATTTCAAGTTAAATGGACATTATATGGCCGAGTAATGAGAACAAAATGCAAAGTGGTATTCACTTACTAATTGCACTCACGTTGTACACGGTTCTGACGATCCGTTGAATAATTTGTCATCTGAACAAATGAATCGTACATCTCTTTTTAACAAAAGGGATATTTGAAAAACCAAAACCTGTCCCATGCTTTTATTGCTAATGCGAATACAAGGTATGAGGAAACTGCTAACATCTGGATTGGATTTTGAGGATTTGGACAACGTTACTATTAAAAGTCCCTTCATATAACTACGATGAAGAACCTAGTTTAGCAACGTTTTAATAATTCCAACTATGTCTAAACAACTTCCGTTAGGCATTTTAATAAAGCTAATATGGCTAGCGGCCTCGTTTGAATATGCGCCCAGAACTATAATATTAATTTTAATTCAATAGTTTGAAAATTACTTCTGTAAGAACCACGGGTTCCAGCTCTATCCCGCTTACAGATCCACACGCCTTCTGTCTCGATGTCGTTGCAATTCAACCAACATCTGTTGATACCCGCGGGCATGACATCCCTAAAGGCCGCAATTTCAGCATCAGAATCGATGTACAGGAGAGATGGATATCGGAACGAGTTCCCGTACCAAACCTGATAGAGATACAGGATGAAATAAATTATAAATACTTTGAACTGGCATGCTAGTCGGTACATACTTGTACAGTGCAAATTTATCGTATCAATTTTTTGTTTCATTCTATAGATGTGAACAAACACCTTTTAGGTGGTTGTTTGGAACCCGACTCCGCACATGTCCCCGTGTGTACAAAAAATTGCATTATGTTAACTTAGGCATAGGTCCGCGTTTCAAGGACGTCACCTTCGTGTAAGTATGCACTTTGGTCAAAATATGTACTTCTTAAAACTAAGCGTGATCATAAGCTCCGAATAGGAGCCAAATTCAATCGGAGTTTACAAAGTGCCTGTTCTGTTAAAGATGCAGTATGTATAGTTTTCTTTAGGTGTTACGAATTCCGTATTTAGACAATGCACATATACAATTGATAGTACGGTATTGGTTAAGAGCGCGCTCCTATAAATATGTATTTTGTTATTCAAAATCTAAGGGTTATATTAAAAAAGGACATAATTATTCAGAAGAAAATAAACGAAATCGGTTCAGAAATAGCTGAAATAGCCATATGTGTAATATAAATAAATGGTCAGAACCAACACTTATGAAATAAGTTAAGCAAATTATTATAAGTCCCACACGTTTTTGGAAAATGTACAAATTTGACGTTATTAGGATTAAATAACTTTGTTGACATGTGCACGAGTTGGCAAATTCTTGAAACAATGTGTATTGTGTTAGTTGTGTGTAAAAAATCCATGGTAAATTATTGTGATGTTACCAAGCCATTGGCAAAAATGCAAATGAGTGTTCGTTATCTTATTGTACTGACATTGTACACAGTTATAAGTATCAATACTTCTGAAAATTTAAATAATATATATCCTTACAATGGATGAGAACATTGGAAAACCGATCACTGTTCCATGGTTATCCAAATAGTATCAGTTATCTGCGTTCCGTGAGATCCATGTAAGTTTAAGTCTTGAAACTGTTAATGGATCCCTTTTATGTTGTTTGGTTGATCTTTATAATGATGAATTATTAAAAGCAATATCACATTCACGTAGTTTAGCACAAAATAGTTGACCCCTATGTAGGGCGCCTCTTTTTTAACAGTTGGTGTTTTGAATGAACTCAGCTGTGTAACTGTGCTTTTATAATTTCTACCACTAGAAGACCCGGGCAAATTGCACGAAATATTATGATCAAAAGAACACCCAGACTATTATATCATTGTGATATGATTTGAGAACTATGTATTTTAGGATCATCAGATTGGTGATTTACACACGTACACTGGATCTCCACCGAGCATATGATTGCCAGTGCATGATATGCAAAACAACACCGATCAGATTGGCAGGCATACGCGAGGGTGTGTACTAAATCGCTGGTGTTGATTGGCTTACGCTCTGCTCATAGGTGTACAATGTTGCATGCGAGGACCCATGTACGAAATGGCTGCGACAGTGGACATTTTGGGGCTCAAATTGTCAAAAAAATACAACTTCCGTTTAATTTTATTATTTTGGTACCCTTTGCCCAATTACCTCTTGATTTTTAATTTGTAGAGATGACTTTTAGTCATACAAAGTAAGTTTTTGAGTCAAAGTAACTGTGGAGCCATCTAATCTATCAGATATTTTGTCTGGGCTGGACATGACAAGTACATCACTGTTATGTGAAGCTAAATTAAATTCTGCCATAACTGCGCTATCCCGTTAACGTACCTCGGTCAAGTTGGCGCAGTACTCCTTCGCGTCGTACCAGGTCATCTTCTCCCGGGGAAAGAGGTAGCACTTCCGGTGGCCCAGTGTCCAGCCATCCGGACATTCCAGGAGTGAATCTTGAGTGAAACAAATAACATAGCAAGTAAGTTCCCCTAATCCCTTATAATATCTTAAGTAGTGGCAATTTTCTAACCGCGCCTATATAGACACACATGATTGTGATAGTTTGTACGCAACTTTATGTTAAGCCAACATTACACTGGTAAACACAACAACACAAACTGCAGGACAATTTAATCTTGCCAACGAGATGTTTCACTGAGTAAAATAAATAATATATGAAAGAGTGGCTATAATCTTGCCCAAAGTTAGATTTCTACCATATCTATGCATTTTGACGGAGGACTCAAATTTGGCACATACTCGGACAATTGAGTGTATCTTGGTTCATATTTTCTACACATAGTTGAAATTTGTTTCTTCAAAATCCTGTAAATATAATCGTGTGATATTTAAATATAAATGGTCCGATGCACTATGACGTCATTACATCGTTTGAAACTATACCCAGCTAGCCACCTCAAGTCGGGCCGATGTCGGAAGTTGGTTGCCGGATGTCGGCATATCGCCGTTGGCTCGAGGTTAAAATGTCCGCCAGCCCAACATCGTCACTACGTCATTTTTGTGATATATTGGCATAACGTCAATTTCCGACAATGGCCCAACATCATCTCATGACATGATGTTGGGCCATTGTCGGAAAATGACGATATGCCAATATATCACAAAAATGACGTAGTGACGATGTTGGGCTGGCGGACATTTTAACCTCGAGCCAACGGCGATATGCCGACATCCGGCAACCAACTTCCGACATCGGCCCGACTTCAGGTGGCTAGCTGGGTAATTGCGTGCCGTACTAGTGGCTTCGTATGTTATAATACGTACCGTGTTCACAGTTTGTCCCTGTATAATACAATTCACATGTGCACGTGTATCCAGTGGATGTCCCCACACACGTACCATCGTTCTGACATGGACTACTCCGGCAATCTGTATCTGTTGACAAATAATTATCATGAAACCTTTAAAGGGATAGTTGAGTTCCGGTAAGGAGAGTACAGTTTTGGTGAAACTGAATTTTAGTAACCAAAACCTGCATCATTACATTACAAACTAATAGTTATAACTAGAAAGAAACACAAAATTACAGATGACGTAGTAAAGATCATGTTATCATTAAAAAAGAGCCGTTAAAACGTAAGAGGGCGCTCTCTAAACACGCATTGGTTTCAACCATTTTGAATAAAATATTGTGCATGTGATGTTTTGTTGAAATAGTGATTAGATAGAGAAATAACCAACAACTATTTAAATACCTATTTTGTAACTTTTTGAAAAGAGGAAGCATTTAAAAAAAAATTTAACTTCTGGTTCACAATTCTCTAATAAACCTGGGGCCCCAGCTTTATTACAAATTGTTATATTTATGGATATTTCAGCCGTCTCTGAACCGATTTTGATCAAACAAAGATGATTTTATTATTTAAATATTATGCTCTTTCAAATTTTACACTCAGTTTTTCATTACCTCACAAAAAAAAGTAGTCTAGCGCCCTCTCTACCAAAACTCAACTATCCCTTTAATCAAAGTAATATCTTTTTAATGATAAGCTATTATTTTTACATTAACACATAATAATTGTTAGAATGGAAAATGGATCACGAGTGCAGGGTAATACGTTATCCCTGTAACCAAACAATCTTACTAATGATAAACAACTTATTGTAAATTCTTAAAACACGTATGCTACAATCGAAAATGGTTATATAAAACATTTATGTACAATGTAACTAAATATATTTGTCTCATTCAGCCTTGTGTGTACTTAATCGTACGGTTCTTTCCTTCCTTCTTCTTATTATACATCTTCTACTTCGTTATATTCTTCTCCTCTTTCTTCTTTTACTTGTTATTTTAATTCTTGTTTATCTTATTGTTGTACTTCTTCTTACTACTACTTACCCTGACAAATTGCCTCTGAGCCAGACCAGCCAGACGATGTACAGGTGCGCAGACTGCTACCCGATGTCAGGGTGTACCCCGTACCACAAGTATAGGTGCAGACACTGTTGTTGTTTATGTTGTCCGTGCAGGACACTGATCCGTGATCCGGGATGGCGAGTGCAGGAGAACACGTTATCCCTGTAATCAAAATATTATCTTATTAATGATAAGCTATTATTTGTGCATTAAAACAATTATGTTAGAACACACAATGGAGCAGAGCTATGCTGCCCTGTACGGGAACAACGTGGGTCGGTACAGATTTTTATTTTTTTATTCCACGCAATATTCTGAATCTAAATTCGGCAAAATCAACGATAACTGACCTTACAAAATATTCAACAATTTTGTTAAAGGAGGGGGGAAATCCCGGCTTTGATTTAGGTTTATAGCTTTAAATATGTGCCTTTATTGATATACCACACTCTTTTTTTTCGAGGAAATCCTTAAGTTGAGAAAAAGGGTAAATTTCACGCAACTTTTTTGCTTTATTTCGCATCGGCGTTCCATGCTCCTAAAAAAAGTAATTTATAGCGGAGCGGGAATGTGCGCACGTGTCACCCGATTCATGACATCACAGGCAGACCGCAACACGGAGGAATGTGCATGGTTTACATGCACAGCCTATGACTTGCTAGTAAAACAAACTCGTTTTTGCTTGTAAATTGAGGTTTAACTGAAAATGCTTAAGAATTGCTAAGAAAAAAATTGTAGCAGGATGCAGCTACACATCTGAGTGTATATCGTTCATAATATAAACCTAAACAAATGTTTGCAAATATTGAAACAAATGGAAATAATATCTCTGTGTCAACGTAAGTATTGCACTCAGCGTGTACGTCTATGACCGAGCTAAACTGCGATTGCCTGCAGGTGATGTCACCAAGATGACGTCATTTTTTTCTCGCCCGGACTTGTGAATTTACAAGTTGACTTTTTTATTTTACCGGGTTTTCCCACGAGGAAAATATGTTTGTATTAGTAATCTTCATGAAAATCTACCTTAGATACAGTAAAACCCAATGTTGAGGCAGTTTTCTTGTCACCATACCTTTAACTAACACAAAAAGCCCAAGTTGTTCTTTAAATGTCGAAAATATGAAGAAATCTGCAATTGTGAGCAATAAAAAAAACTGATCTCTGATCACTCGTGACCCGTCTCGAAAGTGTTGCTGCAATATGGATGACTGCCATGTTTTTCCCGAAAATTTCCCGCATCACGTGAGTTACCGTTCCCAATACAGATACGGCGCATATACTTGTAGATCGCGAGTCCGCTTGTTTTGGGCATAAATATTAAAGGGAGAGATCCACTTTTGCAAGCCAAAATTCAAAAGTTGCGAGGTTATTGTCTTATATGAAAGGAAATGTCATTTAATAGCATGCCTGAAAAAATTAGGGCTTGAAATCTCTTTTTCGTGGAGTTATAGACCTAAAACTGAATAAACTGAGGGACGTCGGTTAATTAGGTACACACGTATTTTCGGCCGGTGAGTAAGTTTGTACATAGATTTCACGGAGTGCCAGATCGGTATGCATGACCCCTACGTGACCCGCGCTAGCTACGTGACTCGCGCATAAGTACTAATGTGTGAGCGTTTACCAAGCAAAATACCCAAACATCGCTTAAACTGACTACATGTAATTATATAATCTTTCTTGTTGAGATCTTTTTTCCGTGACATACGTTAACAAATGTCGGCTTCACAATACCTTTACGAGAATTAGTACTATATTGTTGTAATATTATGCTAAATCAGTTGAACTCCTTTATTGACCGATATATAGTTTAAATGGAGGGACGCATTCGTTTTTCATTCGTAGAATCCAAATTAGAGGGCTGTTCGCTCTGATTTGTTTTTTGCGTGTTACATTGATCCCCATCCGTCAACTGAAAGCTGTTCAGACGTTTTGTAAAAGTGGACCTGTCCCTTTAAAGCGGCCTTCACACGTTCGGGCGTGCTATCTGTGTTTACGATGGAAAACCTAGCAGCAAAGGAAACAAATGGAACTTACATAACGGTTTTTTTAAGTACAATTTTATCATTTTGAAAGTGAAATTTTGTTCGATCAATTATAAAATAAGCTTCAATCTAGATATGGATTTGGTGACTTTAGATCAGGCTGTTCTTTTCTCTCTGTTTGTAGTTCAAATTGTGTCCATTACAAATTGCCACTGTGTGCAGTAAATGGTCTTAATCAGGACCATTTTCAATACTTTGTAGAAATGTGTTAGAATGGAAAATGTTTAGATAAAACAGCAGAGTACTTTGTCTTTAATACTATTATGCCTGTTTTGTATTATATCATACCATTCTCCTCCTTCTTCTTCTTCTTCTTCTTCTTCTTCTTCTTCTTCTTCTTCTTCTTCTTCTTCTTCTTCTTCTTCTTCTTCTTCTTTTTCGTCTTCTTCTCCTTTTCCTTCTTCGTCTTCATTTCTTCATTTTCATATTTTTCGTCTTCATTTCGTCATCTTCATCGTCCGCTTCTTCTTCTTATTCTCTTTTTTAAAATTTTACTTGTCCTTCTATTTCGTGCTTATCTTATTGGTTTACATATTCTTCTTACTACTACTCACCCTGACAAACTGCCTGTGAGCCGGACCAACCAGACGATGTACAGGTGCGCAGACTGCTACCCGATGTCAGGTTGTAACCCGAACCACAAGAATAGGTGCAGACACTGTTGTAGTTTATGTTGTCCGTGCAAGACACCGTTCCGTGTTCCGGGTTCGCGAGTGCAGTAGAACACGTCATCCCTGTAATAAAAATATTATCTTATTAATGATAAGTTATGTTTTGTACATTAACACATACATTCAAACATCTCTATAGCGACCACTCAAGGGACCGGCGAAAAGCGGTCGCTATGGACAGGTGGTCGGCAATTTTGAATGCCTGGTCGCATATATTGTGCCTGTATGCACATGTATAATTATTTAGCATCTGTACACGTACATGTCCATATTTGATTTAGTATTTAGTATTTTGTTGCATGCATAACCACAGCAAAAGTTAATATATGATACAAGAATTTGTGCTGGAGTTGGCTATCGTGAGCACACCGATCCGTTGTTTGTTAGATTTAAATGTCTTAAAGTCGGTGAAATTAATTTTCTTCAAACCTCTTTATTCATGTATCGTTATAATAATAGCATTTTGCCTGCCTCGTTTATTTATATGTTTTTGAGAAACAATGCAATTCACTCTTATTCGACAAGACAAGCAGCAAACTTGCATTTGTTTAATCCACGTACAGTATTGGCACATAAATCAGTGAGACATACTGGTCCAGACGTTTGGAATTCTTTGTTAATTGAAACACGTAATTTGCCTACAATTTACTCTTTTAAAAATGCAGTCAAACGCATGCTCATTACAAACATTTTTGTGTAAGATATTTTGTTCAATCAGTTGGTTTGTTAATTCCTACGATAACATGTATTGTAGTATTCTATATATAAATTTGTATGCGTAATTCACTGTTAAGTAATTACATTTAGGCATCTTCAATGCACCTGTCTCCCCCTCTCTCAGCTCTCCCCCACTTTTTCTTTTCTCTCTCCGTTTCCCGTATTTCTCTTCCAGTATGTGCTGTACCTTTCTATCATGCCTGCTACATTTCTTCCTGCTCTCGAACATACTGTAGAGACTTAACTATCATCTTTCTCTTTACTTGTAAATAATGTTTCATATTTGCTTTTTATTACTTTTTTTCTGGTATGTATTAATTTATGCTTATCTATGTTTTTAGAATATGTCAAACTTGTGATATCTTAGGTATGGCATCACTTCAAGCTTCTAGCTTATATTGCCGACCTCTGTGTGTTTCAATTTCGATGTTATGACGGTTTATTTTTATGTACGAACTTGTTTACTATGAGACATGCAGGAATAAATAAATAAATTTTAAAAAAGAAAAAAAAGAAAAAAAGATATATTGGATTTATTAAATATTAAATATGTGTATTACCTGTTTATGTGAAATACAAATGTATTTAATGTATTTACTCATCATGAGACTTGAGAGAATCAGCTGCACTTTAATATTCGCGTGTGGAGTTTTCTATATATAATTCTGAGGTCAAGGTGTAATGTTTGGTCGTAACAAGCGCACGGATAATCAATGCAAAGAGTAAAAAACACGGGGGTAATTACACCCCGCCTCGGCAGTAAAAATATTTGTTAGATGAAATTAAGTTGTGATGTTGAGTAAAGTGCCTTTGTTCGACGCATTTCTGTATCAGCATCAGGGGCAATAATCTTTGTTTATGAGTATGACAAATTGGTGTCGGTAATTAACCGTCTGTCTGAAGGTCATTGTGATTTTAACAGAATTGGCATGATCACACATGGAGCCTTGAACGGCCAGAGGCGGCCGGGTCGATGCCTTGGTCGCTTATTCGCGGCAATTTTCGGTCGCTATACACAGGTTTAATACGTGCGTCGGGACCCAAATAGTGTGGTCGCTTGTCGCGTTAGGCAGGTGGTCGCATTACGCAGGTCGTTTAAGACATGATTTGTCAGGGGAGGACAGGAGAGCGGTCGTTATGAGCAGGTGGTCGGTATAGACAGGTGGTCGCATAAGCAGGTTTGACTGTAATATGTTAGAATGGAAAATGTTTAGATATAACAGCATGTTCTATGTATCTAATATTGTCCATCTTCTTATGCATGTTTTGTATTATATCATACCCTTCTTCTTCCTCTTCTTCTTCTCTTCTTTTTAGTTTAATTGTCACTCTACTTCGTGTTTATCTTATTGATTTACATCTCCTTCTTACTACTACTTACCCTGACAAACTGCGCGTGAGCCGGACCAGCCAGACGATGTACAGGTGCGCAGACTGCTACCAGATGTCAGGTTGTAACCCGAACCACAAGAATTAGGTGCAGACACTGTTGTAGTGTATGTTGTCCGTGCAAGACACCGTTCCGTGTTCCGGGATCGCGAGTGCAGGAGTACACGTTATCCCTGTAATCAAAATATTATCTTATTAATGATAAGTTATGTTTTGTACATTAACACATACATTCAAACATCTCTATAGCGACCACTCAAGGGACCGGCGAAAAGCGGTCGCTATGGACAGGTGGTCGGCAATTTTGAATGCCTGGTCGCATATATTGTGCCTGTATGCACATGTATAATTATTTAGCATCTGTACACGCACATGTCCATATTTGATTTAGTATTTAGTATTTTGTTGCATGCATAACCACAGCAAAAGTTAATATATGATATAAGAATTTGTGCTGGAGTTGGCTATCGTGAGCACACCGATCCGTTGTTTGTTAGATTTAAATGTCTTAAAGTCGGTGAAATTAATTTTCTTCAAACCTCTTTATTCATGTATCGTTATAATAATAGCATTTTGCCTGCCTCGTTTATTTATATGTTTTTGAGAAACAATGCAATTCACTCTTATTCGACAAGACAAGGAGCAAACTTGCATTTGTTTAATCCACGTACAGTATTGGCACATAAATCAGTGAGACATACTGGTCCAGACGTTTGGAATTCTTTGTTAATTGAAACACGTAATTTGCCTACAATTTACTCTTTTAAAAATGCAGTCAAACGCATGCTCATTACAAACATTTTTGTGTAAGATATTTTGTTCAATCAGTTGGTTTGTTAATTCCTACGATAACATGTATTGTAGTATTCTATATATAAATTTGTATGCGTAATTCACTGTTAAGTAATTACATTTAGGCATCTTCAATGCACCCGTCTCCCCCTCTCTCAGCTCTCCCCCACTTTTTCTTTTCTCTCTCCGTTTCCCGTATTTCTCTTCCAGTATGTGCTGTACCTTTCTATCATGCCTGCTACATTTCTTCCTGCTCTCGAACATACTGTAGAGACTTAACTATCATCTTTCTCTTTACTTGTAAATAAAGGTTTCATATTTGCTTTTTATTACTTTTTTTCTTGTATGTATTAATTTATGCTTATCTATGTTTTTAGAATATGTCAAACTTGTGATATCTTAGGTATGGCATCACTTCAAGCTTCTAGCTTATATTGCCGACCTCTGTGTGTTTCTATTTCGATGTTATGACGGTTTATTTTTATGTACGAACTTGTTTACTATGAGACATGCAGGAATAAATAAATAAATTTTAAAAAAAATTTAAAAAAAAGGAGATATATTGGATTTATTAAATATTAAATATGTGTATTACCTGTTTATGTGAAATACAAATGTATTTAATGTATTTACTCATCATGAGACTTGAGAGAATCAGCTGCACTTTAATATTCGCGTGTGGAGTTTTCTATATATAATTCTGAGGTCAAGATGTAATGTTTGGTCGTAACAAGCGCACGGATAATCAATGCAAAGAGTAAAAAACACGGGGGTAATTACACCCCGCCTCGGCAGTAAAAATATTTGTTAGATGAAATTAGGTTGTGATGTTGAGTAAAGTGCCTTTGTTCGACGCATTTCTGTATCAGCATCAGGGGCAATAATCTTTGTTTATGAGTATGACAAATTGGTGTCGGTAATTAACCGTCTGTCTGAAGGTCATTGTGATTTTAACAGAATTGGCATGATCACACATGGAGCCTTGAACGGCCAGAGGCGGCCGGGTCGATGCCTTGGTCGCTTATTCGCGGCAATTTTCGGTCGCTATACACAGGTTTAATACGTGCGTCGGGACCCAAATAGTGTGGTCGCTTGTCGCGTTAGGCAGGTGGTCGCATTACGCAGGTCGTTTAAGACATGATTTGTCAGGGGAGGACAGGAGAGCGGTCGTTATGAGCAGGTGGTCGGTATAGACAGGTGGTCGCATAAGCAGGTTTGACTGTAATATGTTAGAATGGAAAATGTTTAGATATAACAGCATGTTCTATGTATCTAATATTGTCCATCTTCTTATGCATGTTTTGTATTATATCATACCCTTCTTCTTCCTCTTCTTCTTCTCTTCTTTTTAGTTTAATTGTCATTCTACTTCGTGTTTATCTTATTGGTTTACATCTTCTTCTTACTACTACTTACCCTGACAAACTGCGTGTGAGCCGGTCCAGCCAGACGATGTACAGGTGCGCAGACTGCTACCAGATGTCAGGTTGTAACCCGAACCACAAGTATAGGTGCAGACACTTTTGTAGTGTATGTTGTCCGTGCAAGACACCGTTCCGTGTTCCGGGATCGCGAGTGCAGGAGTACACGTTATCCCTGTAATCAAAATATTATCTTATTAATGATAAGCTATTACTTGTACATTAAAACATATGTTAGAATGGAAAATGTGTAGATAAAACAGCAATGTACTATGTTTCTAATAATGTCCATCTAATTATGCCGGTTCTTCTTCTTGTACTTGTTCTTGTTCTTCTTCCTCCTCTTCTTCTCTTTTTTCTCCTACTTGTCCTTCTACTTCTTGTTTTTTTTGGTTTTGTTTTACTTATTCTTAATTATCTTACTTATTACTACTACTTACCCTGACAAACTGCCTGTGAGCCGGACCAGTCAGACGATGTACAGGTGCGCTGACTGCTACCTGATGTCAGGTTGTACCCCGTACCGCAAGTATAGGTGCAGACACTGTTGTAGTTGATTGTGTCCGTGCAAGACACCGATCCGTGATCCGGGTTGGCAAGTGCAGGAGAACACGTTATCCCTGTAATCAAAATATTATTTCATTAATGATAAGCAACTTATTGTAAACTATTAAAACACGTATGCTACATTGGCAAATGTTTAGATAAAATAGCTATGTACAATGCATCTAAATATGTTCGTCTCATGTTGCCTTGTTTGTACTTAATCGTACTCTTCTCCTCCTCCTTCTTCGTATTCTACATAATTATATAACTTCGTCTTTTTCTTCTCTTTCTTCTTTTATTTGTTCTTATATATCTTGTTTATCTGATTGTTTTACTTGTTCTTCTACTTACTACTGCTTACCCTGACAAACTGCCTGTGAGCCGAACCAGCCTGACGGTGTACAGGTGCGATCACGGCTACCCGATGTCAGGTTGTAACCCGTACCACAAGTATAGGTGCAGACACTGTTGTAGTTGATGGTGTCCGTGCAAGACACCGATCCGTGATCCGGGCTCGCGAGTGCAGGAGAACACGTAATCCCTGTAATCAAAATAGTTTCTTTTTAAAGGGATAGTTGAGTTTTGGTATAGAGGGCTTTGCACAAAATAATTGTGTTGTGAGATAATGGAAAACTGAGTCTCAAATTCGAACACGCATACACTTTCAATGACATGATGAATTTTATATATTTAAAAAATCGGTTCAGAAGTTGCTGAAATATTCATAAACATAACCATTCGTAATAATTGTGGGGCCCCACAAGTATTCGAACATTTTGTACTAGCTGTTAACTTTTGTATTTTAAATGCTTCCTCTTTTAAAAAAGTTATAAAATAGATTTTTAATTAGTTGTTGAGTATCTATCTATCTTATCACTATTCAACCAAACATCACATGCACAATATTTTATTCAAAATGGTAGAAACCAATTAATTTTTAGAAAGCGCCATCTTGTGTTTAAATGGCTCTTTTTCTGATAACGTTTTTGTTACTGTTTGTAATGTTGTATTCATTTCGAGCATGGTGGAGTTATAGCTATTAGTTTGTAATGTAATGATACGCAAATTATTGTACATGATTAATGATAAGCAACTTATTAAACATTATAAATATAGAGAATGTTTAGATAATACAGCATTGTGCTATGTATTTAAAGCTGGTAAACTCAT
This sequence comes from Echinarachnius parma, assembly GCA_037951105.1. Taxonomy (NCBI): domain Eukaryota; kingdom Metazoa; phylum Echinodermata; class Echinoidea; order Clypeasteroida; family Echinarachniidae; genus Echinarachnius; species Echinarachnius parma. The sequence continues at coordinate 21,528 of JBAMJV010012572.1, forward strand.
TCTGCTTCGTTTGTACTTTATCATACAATTCTCCTTCGTCTTCGCCTTATTCTACAACTTCTACTTATTCTTCTTACTACTACTTACCCTGACAAATTGCCTCTGAGCCAGACCAGCCAGTCGATGTACAGGTGCGCAGACTGCTACCCGATGTGAGGGTGTAACCCGTATCACAGGTGTATGTGCAATCACTGTTGTAGTTGATGGTGTCCGTGCAAGACACCGATCCGTGACCCGGGTTCTCGAGTGCAGGATAACACGTTATCCCTGTAATCAAAAATATTATCTTATTAATGATAAGTACATTCATTGTGTGTACATTAAAACGTATGTTAGAATGGACAATGTTTAGATAAGACAGCAATGTACTGTATATATAATACTGTCCATCTCATTCTGCCTTTTATCATACCCTTCTCCTCCTCCTCCTGCTTCTTCTTCTTCTTCTTCTTATTCTTCTTCTTATTCGTCTTTATTTCTTCATCTTCATCTTGTTCGTCTTCATTTCTTTATCTTCATCGTCCTCTTCTTCTTCCTATTCTTCTTCTTAGTTTTCTTCTTCGTCTTCTTCTTCTTCTTCGTCTTCTTCTCGTTCTTCTTTCACTTGTCCTTGTTTTACTTCTTATTCTTACTACTACTTACCCTGACAAACTGCCTGTGAGCCGGACCAGCCAGACGATGTGCAGGTGCGCTGACTGCTACCCGATGTCACGGTGTACCCCGTATCACAGGTAGAGGTGCAATCACTGTTGTAGTTGAAGGTGTCCTTGCAAGACACCGATCCGTGTTCCGGGTTCGCGAGTGCAGGAGAACACGTTATTCCTGTAATCAAAATATTATCTTATAAATAATAAACAACTAATTAATATACATGTTTGTGTTATTCTTCTTCTTCTTCCTCTTCTACTCCATTACTTCTCCTTCTACTTGTTTATGTCTCATTATTTTAGTTCTTCTTCTTCTTATTACTACTTCTTACCCTGACAAACTGCCTGTGAGCCGGACCAGCCAGACGATGTACAGTTGCGCAGACTGCTGCCCGATGTCAGGTTGTACCCCGTTTCACAGGAAAAGGTGCATACAGTGTTGTAGTTGATGGTTTCCGTGCAAGACACCGATCCGTGATCCGGGTTCCTGAGTGCAGGAGAACACGTTATCCCTGTAATTAAAATATGATTTCATTAATGATAAGCAATTAGTTGTACATTAAAACGTATGTTAGAATGGAAAATGTCTTGATAAAACAACTATGTGCTCTAATTATTTCTTATACTTATACTGTTTACAGTTTTAACTGTGTAGTAAGTATGATGATGATTTTAGACATATCAATTGTTAAAAGTAATGTCTTGGATGAACAAATAATGCAAAGGTAATACACACAGGAATAAATGGCTAATTGAACATATTTGAATATTATATTAACAATAATAATAATAATAGCATGAATAATAATAATATTTCTGATAATAGTAATTATAGTCGTACCGATACCAATGTTAAATGTACACTTGATTATTGGTGCTTCCCAAAATGCCCCTTGATACTAAAATGGTTGGTCATTGATTTAAATTTGAAAGTTCCTTAAATATAACATGTAAAATGAGAATCATTCCTTTAAAATGCTTTCATAGTTGAACAATTTGATTTAAAGATATTTAATTCATAATTCTACCGGCCGGGGGACATTTTGACTCTTAGAAAAATACCATACATTTGTATAGACTACTTTAACCCATTGACTACGGGAACCGAGTGGGTTGTGTACAAAGTCTATGGATATTTCAGAATCTCGTAGTGAACGGGTTAAGATACATCTAAATAGGCTGTTAAATGGTTGTTGAAAAATATATCTATTGAATCATTATTCTAACAAAACGTCAAATGCACAATTTTGTATGAAAAAATGGCTAAAACCAATTTTGTTTTACAGAGCGCCCTTTAGAGTTATGACGGCTCTTTATTTGTAATGATAACAAGGTTCTTACTTCGTCTTTCGTAATTGTGTGTACTTTTCGAGCATGTTAGAGATATAACTATAATTTTGTTGCAGGTTTTGGTTACTAAAGATAAATTTGACCAATAATCTTTTTAACGATGGTAATACAACTATTACTGATACTAATACAAATACTAATACTAAAATAACATCAATAATAATTTGAATATACTGTAGAGCAAAGTCATGCATGTCGCAATGTTACACACCTGGCGCTCTTATGTTGATCAAACCCACAGTTTAAACTCACACATGGCATTGCGTACTATCACAACTCCCCGGGGAGCATACTAGCCAGATTCTGCATGTCGGGCTTAGATAAACACCCGACCATGGTGCCCATGTGTCAACCTTGGTAGAGTAGAGCATTTTATTACACTTGTCTTCGACTTGTTCAATAGATATTAGCGAATGCAATTTTTATGATATACCACTGACTCAAGGCCAGTCAATATTATATAAATGTTTTAATAACTGTGTTTACCTTGTACAATCTGCGTCCCGTAAAGCTCCATTCTCAAGCTGATATGTACATGCCAGGTAACGGGCAGAAGACGCACCCACCGGCACTCTAGCGGAACTGGGAGGGTGTTGGTAACCACTGTGTCTTGATCAGAATTGGCTCCGAAGACCTTTGATCACGAGGTAAAGAGGAGATAATTAATGTACGTCATCAACATGACCAAGGAACTCACACAAACAGATGTAACCATATCTTCTGTTTGACTGTTAGACTTTGTACTCACACTAAAATGCACTTTCACTAGCTCTAGAAAAATACTAACATATATTATGTAAATTCAAACCATTCATTCTACCATGAAATTGTATTACTGCGTATCATTTTTAATATAAATCAGAGTAATAATTTAAAATGCGTAAATTAAGTAGGATATTTGTAAATAACCCTTTTTCGACCGGGTTATTTGGATAATAATGTGCCAAATGCCTGAAAATAGGGAATATTTAACATGAAATGGATTTGCTTTAGTAATGAGTGTGAACAACTTACCAAATCAGATCCAGAAGTATCAATAGCATTGTCAAAGGTCACACCGTCCGAGCTGTATGCGACCTTGTAGCTCGTCACCCATTGCTGATAGCTCGAACTATGACGCCCTTGTGTTGCCACGGCAACGACTTGGTAAGAATTGCCGAGATCGACCTGTGAAGTTTCAAAGTAAATCATAACGAGACATCTTTGTTAAAACTTACAAATATCTACAAACAACTGTTTCATATTCATGGCATAATTAAATCGATGTACATCTCGTTTCATGTAGATAATAATACTGATACAAATATAACCGTCTACTAATGTGACAATAATAACAGTAACAATAACAACTAAACAAACTAAAAGTTACTTCAATACTTCTATACTTCGAATAGTATGCCAAATAAACTTAACTCAACAGTTGTTGAGGTATTGTTACTCTGCGCTCAAAATTAGAACTATTCGAGTGATTAGTCTGGCTCGCTTCCCCGTTATACATGTATAAGGGGAGAGAAAATATCATTGTGACGGTCAACAAACTTTTTGTAAAGGGGTCTATGTTTGGTGCCCTACAGCATTTTAGCTTTTGTCATTTATCAAAGATTTTCCATTCAGAAGACATGTATCGCTAGGTTAGTCAACAAAGATCCACCACCAACTGAGACCACCACACTTAGTCAGGTTTTGTAATGTCTGTATTCCTTAACATTATAAAGCCTGAAGCTTGCTTGATTGGCTATATTTAAACACCCGACGATGAAGATTGGGTGGTTCAAACAGAAATATGCACTACGCCTCGTGTACATCAGTGTTTGCAATCATTCATTGTTTTGCGTCCCAAGATGATTACATCTTTGCTAAAAAGTAAAACTAAACCTTCCTCTAACCTGAATCCATTGATTTGCGTTATTTGACTTGGCGCTCCATCCACCCCTCTGTTTACGGACACGAAGCGTATTCAACCTGCCCCGTCTGGCTCCGTGATACTCATTAAACTCGCTCGATGCATTCAGACTCGAATCAGGGATGGTATTAGACTCAAGTCCAAGAGGATCGCCTTTGGAAACAAACAAAATGTTCAAATATAACAGAACTGAACTATTGCGCTCACATTTAAGGGACGTCTATTAAATGCTATTGTCATTAATTCGTCTGAATCGTCAATCCAATAACCGTCGCGACGTAATCTTCCCTCTTAAGAGATGCACCAACATTGCAGGTAATTGTCCCTCTTTAATGCAAGAGAGATCAGCCATTCCACCCATGCAGGAGGCTGGGACAAAATATACGTGTTTAACTCTGAGTTCTGGTTCGTTTACCAGCTTAAAAATTGTGTCGTCCTGTTCTAATGCTGTATAAAATAATTGCAGGTTACTTTTGCTTCCAATGTGAGCATGCTCTGGCTTCCGTTGCCAGCACATCTATACAATTAAATTTCATAAATACTGCGGGCCGGGGCTGAGCTGCTTAATATTGATTTCTATTCATAATTTGTAATAATTATTGGACGGAAATTAGTAAAATAAAGTTTGTGCTTGATGAAGAGTTGGTTGAAACTGGGAGATGCATCAATTTTAGAGTGACCCTAGTTACCCTACCCCAAGTATCCACTGATAAGCTAACTGCTAGTAGAATGCCAGGACTTCAATTGAAAATGCATGTAATGATTGTGTGTCTGACAAAAAAAAAATGATTTTCCATCCCATTCCTATGCACACAAAGGCTGGCATTTGTAAAAAAAAAAAAAAATCAATTATTCAATGCGACTTGAACCTACGGCTCTACGTACCGCGATTCAGTAAAGCCTTTGAATGATTAGCACCAACCACCGACCCAAGAGCTATTTTGGGCTGCTTTGTGTGATTTTAACCCTTAGTAGCGTTCTCCTTTTCTTACTTTGCGTGACTATCTAGCATGAATATTCATTAAGACCAGCTCGAAGATCCTTGACAAATGGCTATATACATATTCATTATAATGGATCCTTGTGGATGCGGCTGGCACTCTTGATACTACTGTGATCATGGACGGCTTATGATCAAACATTTACGGTAGTTCCAGACTTGTATATACTTGCTATATACTTGCTATAATTCCACCATGCTCGAAAGGTATACAAAATCAAAAACGACTAAGTAAAAAGCCTGTTATCATAAAAAGAACCATTAAATCACAAGAGGGCGCTCTGTAAAAAGGCATTTATTTCAACCATTTTAATACAAAATTGTGCATGTGATGTTTTGTTGAAATAATTATTTAATAGACAGATCATCAACAACTTTTTTTTAATTAAAAACACAAATCATCGAATAAATTTGGGGCCAAAATTTATTACGATCGGATATAGTTATTAATTATTTTAGCCATTTCTGAACCGATTTTCACCAAATCAAGTTTATTCTGCCATTACAATTGCATGTCCTTTCAAATTCGACACTCAGTTTTACATTACCTCTCAAAAAGGTAATGTGTTGTACAGGGCCCTCTTTACCCAAACAGAACTACCCCTTTAACGTTCATTAAAAATATGTTATCATAGGCCATTTTTTCAATTCAATAAACCACGAGTTTTGTATCCGCCTCGGTGTGTCTTTTATAGCGGGCATTATTGTTATGACTACCGGAACGTGTATTCTGCAACTCTACAAATGTGGATTTGCAGTGCATCATCATTACGATATTACCATTCCGCCGTGCAATTTGATCCTAGCGAATGCAATACTTCTGATATACCATTAATAATAACAATTATAATCATGTTTGTAATGATAACAGTAATAATAATAAGTAATGACAAAAGGAAGGAAGGGAAGAAGAATGACAGACAAGTATATGTAGGTAGGTAGGTTGAAAGAAAGAAAGAAAGAAAGAAAGAAAGAAAGAAAGAAAGAAAGAAAGAAAGAAAGAAAGAAAGAAAGAAAAAAAGAAAAAATAAAGAAATAAAAAGAAAGAAAGAAAGAAAGAAAGAAGGAAAGACAGAAATAAAGAAAGAAAGATAGAAAGAAAAAAGACAGAAAGAAAGAAAGAAAGAAAGAAAGAAAGAAAGAAAGAAAGAAAGAAAGAAAGAGAGAAAGAAAGAAAGAAAGAAAGAAAGAAAGAAAGAAAGAAAGAAAGAAAGAAAGAGGGAAAGAGGGAAAGAAAGAAAGAAAGAAGGAAAGAAAGAAAGATATAAAAACAAAAAATAAAGAAAGAAAGAAAGAAATACAGAAATAAGGAAAGAAAGACATATAGAAAGACAGACAGAAAGAAAGAAAGACAAAAAGAAAGAAAGAGAGAAAGAAAGAAAGAAAGAAAGAAAGAAAGAAAGAAAGAAAGAAAGAAAGAAAGAAAGAAAGAAAGAAAGAAAGCAAGCAAGAAAGAAAGAAAGAAAGAAAGAAAGAAAGAAAGAAAGAAAGAAAGACAGAAAGAAAGAAAGAGGGAAAGAGGGAAAGAAAGACAGAAAGAAGGAAAGAAAGAAAGAAATAAAAACAAAAAAAATAAGAAAGAAAGACAGAAAGGAAGAAAGAAAGACAGAAATAAGGAAAGAAAGACATATAGAAAGACAGACAGAAAGAAAGAAAGAAAGAAAGAAAGAAAGAAAGAATGAGAGAAAGAAAGAAAGAAAGAAAGAAAGAGGGAAAGAAAGAAAGAAAGAAAGAAAGAAAGAAAGAAAGAAAGAAAGAAAGAGGGAAAGAAAGAAAGAAAGAAAGAAAGAAAGAAAGAAAGAAAGAAAGAAAGAAAGAAAGAAAGAAAGAAAGAAAGAAAGACAGAAAGACAGAAAGAAAGAAAGAAAAGGGAAGGAAGGGAGGGATGAAGAAAAAAAAATAGGTAGGTAGGTAGCCGGGAAGGACGGGAGGAAGCAAGGAATGAAAACAGGAAGGAAGGAACGGAGGAAGAAATAAATACAGGTAAGTAGGTAACTGAGACCGAGAATGGTGGCTTAGTGGTTAGAGTGTCCGCCTCATGCACGGGAGGTCCTAGGTTCGAACCCAGACCGGGTCATACCAAAGACTTTAAAAATGGTACCCTCTGCCTTCTAGCCAGGCACTCGGCATTTAAAGAATGGAGAAGGGAAAGTTAATCAAACGAGTTACCAGAGGACTGGCCCCCTTCTGTAGCTTTCGCTACATTTAGTAGACGTGTGGCCTAGGGCTAATGAATCGGAGATAGGCGCCGCCTTATGTGGTTTTGAGGGAGGGCCGACAAAGAAAGAAAGGTAGGTAGGTAGCTAGGTAGCTAGGAAGGACGGGATAAAGAAAAGAAGGAAAAAAGAAAGGACGGGAAGAAGGAAGAAAATGAGTAAAGGGAAAGAACGGAAGAGAGGATAGGAGAAATGAAGAAAAAAGCGCAACAAAATAGTGATTTAATAAAATAATGTTTTGTATCTGAGCGAAAATCAATGAACAAGTCTATAAGCAACAAGCACGATAATGTTGAGATAAATTTGGCAACCTACATACATATCTATACTCAATTCGTTTGAATTATAGTTATACAAAATAATAACAATAATGTTTATTCATATAGTGATATTCCCGTGAACATTATAGCAATACGTATCAAAATTATATTACTTTTATTTATATGCCAAACTGTTTTTCTTGAAAATATTTTCCTTTGATGTATAACATGTACAAATTATACATTAATGCGTTATTGCCTTGTATTGTCATCCACGTCTTCGTTCATTTTCTTGTTGTTATTGATGTTTTCATATGTACAGTTTCACACTTTTTAAAAACTTTTACTCGAACATTCTCTTATTCGTATAAGCTTCCATAGTCCAAATATAATGTGAAATATATCTAAGCCATTGTGCTTACCAAGCAATACATCGATGACAGCATTTTTTCCACTGACCCAAGGACGAAATGTTAGTAGTTACATTGTTTGATACGGTCTTAACAGTTCACATTTCCCGCCGATGTTGACATAATAAACAACTATTTCTACAATAACGTATTTTCCCATAATTGGGATTACTTTAGAATTGGGATTACTTTAGAATTGGGATTCATGTTATTTCGGTCCAAAGATTAGCGTTGATATTACAAGTCAACAGGGAATATTATTACGGAGCCCTCAAGTTTTCCTTCAAGTCGAGACAACATTGCATGCCACATCAGAACCACTACATGTTTCAGTACGCACCTATTTCACAATTTGCACAGATGCACTCGTACCCAGAGAGTGTTTCCACACACGTAGCGTTGATCTTGCAGGGATTACTCAGGCAATCTGTGTTTGTTTATAAATATGAATAGGACATGAAGTTAAAATGATATTCATACATTTACATAATACAGTGAGCAATAATCATTAAGTTTAAATATGTTGTCTGACTTGGTCAAATACGAGTCATTGATTGGCTAAGCTCAGTCATGTGATGAGATGCTACCATAATAATCAGTATGTAACATGTTTCAGTATTTTAACAACGATACATAATAATGTTAGTCTACACCTATAACAAACAATGAACGCAATAATATTGATTGCAGGTTTGAGTTTGAGTTTGAGTTTATTTATTTATTCACGGCAAAAAGCCTGCTATCAGCTAAAAAGCTGCTTTTCAGCAAGGCCGTGACACATATACTGCCCTCCCAAGGAAAAAAGCAGTATCTGACATTTTTGTTGATTTTCACTTTTTTGCAGAAAAATACTCAATAAACAATGCTCTTTCATGTGATACATTCAGTTTTCTGAAAAAAATTTGGGAACACCATTTTTTCCCAACCCTCAAACGCAGTATCTACAGTCAACCTCCACTTTCCCCAAGGAAAAAAGCAGTATCTACACAGCTAGTCTCGCCACAAGACAAACCAATTATTTATAAGCAGACAATATAAATAATGCGCATTTATAATAATTATATCTTGTATGAACAAATTTCACTACTTATATGAATTGCGAAGCACAAAATATTGAAGCAGATTTAACATATAAGTGCATTTTGCAATACGACCAACATTCTTCTATAAAGCGCAGAGTTTGTGACAAAGGCTACTCAAGTATGCATGAAAGGGCTTTGAGGGCTGGTAAGACGGCATCATGTGACAGGGGAGGGATCAGTGTTGCTAATTACATTTGGACAGTGGTGCGATCGCCCAATTGTATGTATTCTCAAGCCATGGAGATATATTTAGGATATCTAGATGTAGCTCCTGGCCATGCCTCGATAATTCTTTTATGCCTTGAAGATTTGTCCAAAAAAAACTATTATTTATATTATGTGTGGAAAAAAAAAGAGAAAATAGACAAAATAAATGCATACTTGTATATATAAATATTGATGATATAAATACATAGAAATTTAATTTTAAATTAAAAAAAATGTATGGTAGTTGGCGACAATAGTCACCATTGACTAATCGCCATAAAAATTAAATAACAACAACAACAACACACAAAGTGCGTGTACCTCTGCCACATTCACACAATGCACAGACTGACTGCGCACGGCATATGATGCTGTGCAGTGTGTTAATGGCATGTGATTTTAACGCATACATACATGCAATTGAGTCATGTATGTACAGTAATGCAGTCCTAATCTTCTACTAAACTAAGCTCTTCAGTGCCAGCATGGATTAGTAAGAATTGTTTTATCCATAACATAAGGCATAATTCATCACATCTATGTAGATACTGCGTTTTTCCTTGGGGAAATCGATCACGCACCGTGTTGGGAGCATGTAACATGCATTAATTCCATATTAAAGTAACTTAAGACTTGATAAGAGAGGGCGCTCTTTATCATTTCAAAGTTTGTTTTAACTCTAACTTATACACTTTTATAACAAATGTATAAACAATCATTTTTGCGTGGTTAATGAATACAATTCATGCTTCGTATTTTCTTTTCATTGCGGGAATATGGGCCAATAAGTCCCTTTTTAAAGAAAAGTGTGACTCGCCTAGAGAGGGCGCTTTTTAATTAATCAAACTTTTTTCCCTTTAAAGTATGTTAATAGTACATACAGAATAGATCCGAAACATTTTTGATTGTTTTATCCATAACGTAAGGCATAAATTTAACACCCTCCGAATTTCTATGTAGATACTGCTTTTTTCCTTGGGGAAATCGGTCACGACCATGGATTTTCCCAAAGTATCTACATTTTTCATGAAAATCTCAAAATTAAACGGAAATTCAATTGTTCATGTATGAAGAAAAATAGACACCTATATAGCCTTTAATCACACACTTAAGATATCTTCACAAGTTTATTATTTCCGAGCGGCTGTGGCAAAAACACAAAAGGTCAATATCTCAGTTTCTAGAAAACGCTGAATCGTGTAGATACTGCCTTTTTCCTTGGGACGGCAGTATATACAGAAACAAAACAATCAAACATTTTAAAAGTGATACATAACAGAACAAAGAATAAACAATTTAAACTTAATCTAAACTACATAAAGAACATATATACATACAAAAGTAAAATGCAATACATGTATTAGCAATCATTCAGACGAAATAATGTTCCACACTGCAAGAAAGATTGCATTATGACGTCACAATGAGAAAGAGAGAGGGGGAGAGAGAGATATGTGTACTGTTTTATGACGTAAACAAAACAGGGATATATTATATTATGACATCACAATGACTTATCAACATACCACTTCAAAAAGCTATAATTTGTATGTTCTTATCGTGCTCCGAGAGTTTAAACGTGTACAATTATGTTACTTTTGTACATACACTACATAATGTAACACAACATATGTTTTGTTGTGTGTGTGTGTGGGGGGGGGGGGGGGGGGGGGGTGGGGAGGCCATGCAACGTCCCCTGTGGATTTGAAGTGCGAACTTGAAATTAATAAAGTCCTAAGACTTCTTCTCCGGACGAACAAAATCTTCGCTCAATAACATTCAAATTCCCTCGGATATGTTCCTCCATCACTAGTTAAAGGGCTGGGTGAGTTTTGGTAAGGACTAAGGAGAGTACATAACGGTCTTGGTACAAATTTTTTTTTAGTAATCACACCTAACCTCGGCCAATACATTACAAACCTAATATTTAACCTCCACAATGCTCGAAAGGAATACAACATTCCAAATGACAAAGTAAAAACGCCTGTTATCATTTTTAAAAAAGCCAGTACAACTCAGGAGGGCGCTCTCTAATAACTCATTGGTTTCAACCATTCTAAAATAAAATATGTGCATGTGATGTTTTGTTAAAATAAAGATCTAGATAAAAGAGATAAGGCATTTAACAACAATTTTACGGCTGCTTCAAAAGTAATGAATTATTTTTGGGCCCCACAAATATTACAAATGGTTATGTTTATGGATAGTTGAGTTCTGGGAAAGATAGTATACAGTTTTGGTCAAACTGAATTTGAGTAAGCAAAACCTGAACCATTACATTACCAAACTAATATATGTAACTCCAACCATGCTCGAAAGGAATAAAACCATTACAAATCGATTAAGTAAAAGCCGGTTTCATTACAAAAAGAGTCGTTAAAACTCAAGTGGCGCTCTCTAAGCACCAATCGGTCTTAACGGCGTTTTAACCATAAAAAATATTGTGCATGTGGTGTTTTGTTGAAATAGTTATTAGATATAGAGATAATCAACAACTATTAAAAAACCCTCTTGTGAAGAGGAAGCATTTATAAAAAATGATGTAACGGCTTGTTCAAAATTATCGAATAAATGTGTGGCCCCCACAATTATTTTTAAATGGTTATGTTTTTGGATATTTCAGCCATTTCTGAACCGATCTTGATCAAATAAAGTTTATTCTGTCATTAAAACTGGTATCCTCTTTCGAATTTGACACTCAGTTTTTCATTACCTCACAAAAGCAATATTGTGTGTAGCGCCCTTCTACCCAAAACTCAGCTATCCCTTTAATATATCAAAGTAATTGTATTTCAACACCCCGAACTATAATGAACAATGATTGACAGCTCATGCAAAAATCCCGCATTATGAATACGAAATTTAGCAAGGAACTAAAATTATAGCAAATTGCCACAAAATAAAACGGGATTTGATAAAATATAACATGATTGTATCCGTATATGAACGTCATTAGCCAGTTACGCCCCCCCATGACGTGTTCCTCCACCACCCCTTCCCCACCCCCCCCCCCCCCCCCCCCACCCCCGCCCCCGCCTCTAGCGCTTATCGGAACATTATTACCTGGTAGAGAGCAGACTAGCGCCGACTGAAAAGCAGATAACCCCCTCATAGCCCGGTCCATGGCTGCCGAGACTCTCCCCTGTTTGGGAACCAGTTGCACTCTCGCTGCCCCCATCGGTCCAATGATGCTCCGACAGTACGAGCGTTTGTACGTCTTCACAGCAAAGTGTTCCTGAAAAAAATCATGCACATAATCAATTTTTTGTAATACCTGACACATGTTTGATCAGGTTATGCGAAAATATACTGAAATGGCTTCAACATTGTTTAATTATATATCTCTTTCGGATACTCATTTTAACAAAAAAAGGATAAATGAAGACAAATTGGGAAAGTTATAGGTTTTATTTCGTAAAAATCGAACAAAATGGAGAATTTCATGGCAAAGGTTTATTCGTCGAAATCAGTCAGTGCCCTTATGTCAGCATGAATCTTGGTTTGAATTATTTTCAAGAATGCGACCGTAGTCCAAGGATCTTCAAAACCTGATGTCACCCTTGGTCAACCAGTTGGGCAGTCTCATCACATTTCATTTCTCTAATTATGGTAAACATTACAGGGACACATGCAACATACAATATTCATGCCTCGAAGAAAGACTATTATGTTGATGTTCTTATAACCTGGCACTGTTTTATAAACGAAAATGTGTATTTTCAGAATTTGTTTCATAACAATAAGGTTAAACATGTCAACAGTTACTTGGCATAATAATTTGAGTGACTGTTTGATAGTAATACAGGTTTATTATTTTGTATTTCAAATAAGAAAATATAATATTACATTAAGTTCAATCTGTTGTGATAAGTAAATAAGTATTAGCATTGTGAAAGATTGAGTTTGTATTCATTAAACCAGATTATTCATTGTTTGGCCTCTCCTGTAGTTCATGATTGTTACATTTTCACTTTTGATATACATTTTACCGGACTCCTTAAAGATAGCATATCGGTAAGTGATCCATATTTAGTTTTAATATATGATTCAACCCAAATAACGAATTATCGGCCCTTTATTATATTAACAAGTAATAAATATTATTATTTGTAATCAGTTTGGTTTTCAGAAAAGCTTTTCTCTATTGACTATGCCCTTGATACAATTGTATGCAAAAATTATTTACACCACTTGATAATAAGGAACACCTGAACAGGATAATTGCGGATATGTCTTAAGTGTTTGACACATTCAATCATGATTGTTTAACAAACACTTACTCCATTACGGTATACGATGAACAGCCTTAAACAACTGAATACTTATTTGAATAATCGAATGCAATGTGTATCGCTTCAGTCAGTAAATTATCCTATGTGAAGGGCTTTCTCCGGTGTTCCAAACGGATACATTTTTGGTCAACTTTTTTTTTCTTCTAATTTCCATGCACTAACCAATTTTATTCCCATAAATGTTTACACTCTTACTCGTACTGTCAATTGTTATTTACATGTAATAACTTTGTTTAAATTAAATCAATGAGAGATGTACCTGTTTATGTAATGCCTCTCCCTGTTTCTCTCCTCGTTCTCTGTGATTATCCGTCATGTATGGTTTCAGCCTTAACATGAGACGTCGTTGTGTTACAACAATAATTCTATATTGGATTGAACTGCACTAATTCCTCTTTGATTTAAATAAGCATAATTTAGGTACCTTAGCCTCTCTTTTGTAGTACTTTGTCCATATTTACAACTCATGGTTTTGCATTCCTGGTTTGACGATTATTCAGAGGTTAACCGGCGACCTTCTGCTTTCTTTTTTCTGCTTTCTTTCTCGGCAATGGCCTAGCCTTTTACGCATTGATATTAGTATTCTATAAATTGTGACGGATATAGCAAAAACCATGCACTTGTTGGTAAACAACATATATGTTGATTTTCATAGGCTACTGTTATACAGGCCTCAGAATAAGCCTTCATGGGATGCTTTGCTTTACTAAATTGGTCAATAATTGGCAAATATATGTTTGCTTCAATTCCAAAATCATAAGTCTTTTTACACATTTCAATGTGAACTTCAAATGCCCCTTTCTACTAAACATGATTACCGTCAAGTGCAGGTTTTCGCTAAGGGCGGTCACAATGTGTTTGATACGTTTATTGTATTGTGATTTATTTATTATTTTGGTATAGACTATATTGTTGCATAACAGCGTTCAATGCGTACAATTTATACAATGCATACAATTGCCACGTTGATACTTATACATCTGATCACTTTAACTATACATGTCTGTGTAACAGATGAATAATTGGTCTTATTTGGAAATTAAATAGTAAATTAATTTAAGTAATAATCTTACATGTAATGGTTTATTGGCTAAATCATTGCTCTGAATTTGTACACAATTATTATAATTTTCACGTTGATGCTTATATATCTGAACACTTCATTTATACATTTACTATTTGTTTATCAGCTGAGTTACGTGTGATATGTGGACATTTATTTTGTAATGAAAAGACAGTATTAGCTGAAAATAAAAATAATGCAGTTGCTTATTGGCTAATTCATCGCACTGTCATTGTACACAATTAACATTTTTACGTTGATACATACAAATCTAACATTTTAATCATACATATCATTATATCGAAACGGAAACTCGGACATTTGTTTTCCATCGTTCTAATCGTAATGAAAACTACAATAATTACGAGAAATCGCTTGAGTTCAAGGTAAATTATGATGATTTTGACAATGCTATACTACATATATATCCCTTTAATGTATTGGAAACGAGACATATTAGTCGGGGGAATACTAATATGTTTAGACAACTCACCACGGAGTATGACGATGACGAGGAAGGCCCGAAGTGGCACTGGGAGATTCATGATGTAACTTCCATTCGTACCCTGGAGTGGAGTTAGAATTGAACAAAAACAAACGTGTAATTAACGTTACACTTTTCAAACGCCAACAATGTTAACTGCGTATTAATAACGACTAAAATCGATTCCTTGAACCGATTTTCATGTAATCATACATATCTTCATAGTTCGGAAACATGTTTGAAGAAAAACAAACCCAAACTATTTCATGCATTCTGATAACATAAGCCAAACAACCGGTACAATAAAAGTATCCGAGAGATAATTGTTCGATTTGACAAAGTTGTAAAAGTACTCAAGATCATTCCATTCCCACCGATTTACAAAAAGCACACATTAAACCACCGTAAAAAAAAAAAGGCACCGGTACAATACTGAAGGGATGACATCTCTGTAATCTGATGGATAATCTTTACAGTGATCCTATCCTAACCCTAAACCCTAACCCTAACCCTAACCCCTCAGACGGTACTTTCTGAGTACCTCGTCACCCAGGTGATAGGTGACAACATCTAAACAATATATTACCGTGTACTTTTTTGTCATCTCTTCAGTATTTTACCGTGTGCCTTCTGTGTAATAGGTGCCATTCCGCTGCATTAGTTTGATAACTGGTTACCGGACGATATAATTATTAAGTAATACAGATATTAAAACCAACAGAGAATTACACAATTGCAATGAATTGAAATAAAAATGGGCCGTATAGCATTTATTCCATAATTATTACTTTTCAAAATGCGTTAAGTATCATTAATGATATAAAACTTACCCAAAACAAAAACAGTGTGCTTCCAGCTAAAGTTTCCTAAATATACGTCAAATGGTGCTATAGCAGTGCAGCTGAGTGAAGCAGTCTTACACCGTCTTCTACTTGTGATGATTAAACAAAACGCAGAAGAAGACCATGAAGACAGAAACCATTTGACGAACTGATTGCGCCGTTTGCTCACATACGATTATAAGCTAATTAACAAATGCGACGTATGCGCGTGCAATCGTTACTTGAAAATAAAAATAATTATCACAAAGGTACTAATTGCATTAATTACAGTGGAGTATCGGGGGAGGGGGGGGGGGGGTGGGCAGGGGCGTCACTTACAATTTCGCAGGTATCCATTCACGTTCGCTGTGTGTATTTTGTACCATTTTATGTTTGTCAACATATGGGGGGGGGGGGGGGGGGGGGTCCCCCAGCTCGAACCCCACCGTAGCTACGCCAACGTCAAGTATTAAACTTAACCCTAATCACACTGGGGGGGGGGGGGGGGGGCATTTTGGCCCTCCTGTCGTTTTTTCGACGTGCATCTAAACCGATTGGAATTTCACGTCCAAACTTCATGACTTTTTTCTTTCAAGTTTCCCGCATGTTTTGATATATAATAACCCCGGTCGGACATGTAGAACTGTTTTTAGAGGTCGATAATTGCTAAACCGTGACAAAAAAATATTCATTTTTTGTAACAGGTTTCTATGTAATTCATATATCCGATGCCATGAAAACTCAAATCTGTTATAATTGTTACATTGAATTCTAATTTGGATTATTTCTTTGTTATTAGTTTAATTCATACACTTCCAGAGATAAATTCTTCTAAAAAACAAAAAAACAAAAAAAATACATAAGAATGAAAACAATGTGGGTAAATCGGGAATAAAAATTTGCATATTTGCATAAATGATGCAAATTTTTGATATATTTTAATCACCATTAAATACATGGATATGATTAATTAGATAATTTGAAAATATTTTTCCTGAAAACTGAAGAAATCCATGTAATTTCTCTTGATTTTAGATGAAATCCCAATTTTCCCCCAAATTCGTCAAAAATGTGCATATTCAAAATTGTAATTGATTATAAAAAAAACAAATATGGTCCAATTTGTTTTTCCTTTTCTAATTATTATTATACTTGACTAGTTTTACGTATGTGCCAATTTTCAAGTCAATCGGTCCATTCGTTGCCGAGATTTCCCCAGTAGACTCAGTGATCAAAAACCCAGTGGGATTAGGGTTAAAGGGGTAGTTTTGTTTTGGTAGAGAGGGGCGCTGCACATCACAATTTTTTGTGAGGTAATGAAAACTGAGTGTCGAATTTGACCGAGAACAGCAATTTTATGGCAGAATAATCTTTATTTGGTCAAAATCGACCCAGAAACGGCTGAAATATCAAAAATATATCTGATCTTATAATTATTTGGGGCCCAAATAATTAAATGTTTTTTTCAAAAAATTACAAAAATGCTTGCACTTTTCAAAAATTATCAAAATCGTTTTTTATCATTTGTTGATGATCTCTCTATTTAATGATTATTTCAATATAACATCACATGCATAGTTTTGTATGGAAAATTGTTGAAACCAATGCCTTTTTAGAAGCGCCCTCTTGTGTTTAAATGGCTCTTTTTTAATGATAACGTGCTTTTTACTTAGTCGTTTGTAATTTTGTATACCTTTCAAGAATGGTGGAGTTATAACTATTAGTTTTATAAGGTTACTGTCCAGGTTTGGTTACTAAAGTTCAGCAGTACCAAAACTAAACTACCCCTTAAACCCTCCGAATACATATAATAATAATAATACTAATAAGTTTCTTATATAGCGCTAAATACACAAATGTTTCATAGCGCTTTACACAATTATTACCACGGTCATAGGATACAATGCAAACCAGCACACATTGTGTGCACCATCTCCACCATCTCCACCATTGGGAAGCATTCCTTCCAAGCGCTCATGAATATTACATTGCGTTTATATAGTTGGTTAGCGGTGCACAATGTGAACAGGAAGATTGGAGAGTCTATAGGACCCGCATAGCAACAGTCACTGTGTATCTTGATCACCATGGTAGATCATTTCAAGCGGCATATACAATGCGCCTGTTTAACAATTGTCACGGAAGTAAGTTAATTGGATATTTAGGAGAAAGTTTGGACTCACGACTTTACAAAATTCAATGACGCAAGTAGCATTTGATATTTCTTTTAATCTAACGTCAACAGAAAATAATACATTCAGTTACCAAATACGTTCTAGGTGCTGAATTGAGTATATTGCATCATTGCAGATACAAACGACATGAAATGTGTTCATACTACCTACATTTCTCGAATGTTTCGCTCTCGTAATATTACTCTCAATATTTTACCAGCCCTTTCGACTGACAATTACCCTAAAGCACCATTAAAACTCACAGTCTCTGGACACATGATTGAAATACATAGCAATACAGTATCACGTGATGTACACTCTTGCAAGATAAGTAGTACGAGAGCGTCCATCCCATCTTATCCTCTCCCCCAATTTCCTAAACACGCGGACCTCGTATACAAATGCATGGGAGCCAAGCTGAGTACGCATTTTGAACTTGATTTGCCAATATATATGTACAGGTGATTATACCGTCCACGTGGTCACTACTCTAATTTCAAGTACATAT